>JAZGTJ010000236.1:21803-122358 GCA_036877575.1 Botia almorhae
ACCTGCACCAGCAGCCAGCCCGGCTGCTTCCCCCACGCACTACACGCACCTTCACCTCCAATAAATCCACCCTCCGGGGTATTTTTGCACCGCCTATCGTGTCATGTGATTCCTCACCCGTGACAACTGGTGGAGAATGCGGGCACAGTGAGGAATCACCGACCGCGGTAGGCGACACCCCACTAAACACTGCTTTTTTGTTCACAGAGGAGAACGGCGTGCCCTCCCCTGGAAGCATGGACAAGCTGCTCCAACGCCTGATGGAGGTGGGCGTCCGCCAGCAAGCACTGGTCGATCACCTGACCACCCGTCAAAGCCGGATGGAGGAAGGACTCGCGACCATGCGCGGCCACGCGGACCTCTACGTGCCGCCACCCGACCTGACCCGTCTCGCGCACCACGGGCCGCTCGAGACGGAGCGCATCGCCGCGCAGGTCGCAGAATGGGTGGTCAAGCTGGCGGACGCCTGACAAAGGCCGGGAAAAGGACGCAGCCGTTCCCTCGGAGGGTGGACCAGGAGCGTCGCCCGCCGGAGGTTGCCAGTGCTGGGGCGGCTGGTGCGGCTCGTGCTCGGGGTTGCGTCCCTCTTGGCGGCGGGAGTGAGTGGTCAAGCTGGCGGACGCCGGACAACACCGCGAGGCCGGGGAAAGGACGCAGCCGTTCCCTCGGAGGGTGGACCAGGAGCGACGCCCGCCGGAGGGCGCCCCACACTCTTCTCGCCCTCCCCTCGTTACTCCCCCGCTATCCATCGTCGCCCCTGGGACCAGGCCGGCGCTTGGGGGGGGGATGTGACGAGGCACACCGGGGCAGTCAGCGTCGCCCTGGCAACGGACGCGCCGCACCTGCCTGAGCTCATTACGGGCGGACCGGGCACAGCTGCGACGCGTCACCCCGCGGCGTTAAAACGCCGCCGCCTTCCGCCAAGGAGGGAGGTGAGTTAGAGAGTCTTATGGAGAGGAGGAAGACAAAGCTTGGACTGAGAGCGCAGCCTAAAAGGGCTGCCAGCCGGAGTATCGTTGCGTGTCCCCCGCGCACCCAGAGAAGAGCGAGTGGCCGAAAGCCCTCGAAAGGAGCCCGCGCCACTGCTCACTCCCGCCGCCAGGAGGGACGCAACCCCGAGCACGAGCCGCACCAGCCGCCCCAGCACCAGCACCGGCACCAGCAGCCAGCCCACGCACTACACGCAACCATTCCCTCAATAAATCCACCCTCCGGGGTATCTTTGAACCGCCTACCTTGTCGTGTGATTCCTCACCCGTGACAATATATATATATCATAATTCCTGTTCTGTATCTTCCATATAAGTGACAAAAATCTAGTATGTGTATGGTACTATAACTGGCACAGAAGAGCAACTTGCCCAAAACAACCACTGGGCTCTCTGGTTTATAGTGAGTTTCAGTTTGTGAGAGTGAGAGAGAAAGAGAAATAGTTGGTGGGCAGAGAAGTGAGAACTAGTGATGAGGCCCAGATGCTCTTGTGTTTCCTCAACCCTGTGTTTGCACCCCGCACATATGGAGCTCAGCCTCTACTCTCATATCCCACAAATAAGCTGGCTGTCATTTTCACACCTATTTACACTTAGAAACCATCTGATGTTGAGGACATGTGCTATGATTTGATATCAGTTTGTTTGAAGCAGGGCTGGACTATCCACAGGGAGCTGCAGTGGGCCGGTGGATTGTTACTGTAACCAGATTTATATGCCGTACAACAAACACATTTATTTATGGATTAAACATAAGTGAAAGGAATTCTGCAGCCCTCAGACACACACTACATCTATCTATTCCACATTCATTCCAGTTTTATGGGCGTGACATTTTCCAAATAACTCTTCATGTTATATTTTCCTCACCTCACCTCTCCCGACTGTCCACCGTACTCTAGTTATGAGTCTCATATGCAGAGATTAAACATGTTGATGTTATGTTGATTGATGTTATGTATTACATACTAGGCATTTTTGGGTCTTTTATTAATTTTAAAAGCAGTGTCAAATATGTAAAACACAATCAAAATACAGTGTATTGTGAATATGCCTGACAGAAATGATGAAGCCCCATTCTTGCATTTTTCAGTGTGGGCCAGTAGCATAGCCACGAGCAGGCCTGTGGGGCTCATTCACATGTCCAATCCCCAGATCCCAAATGTACCATCCATTATACCATCCAATATGTATGTACCACCCATTTTAAAAAGGACCCTTCCCCTCAAAAACCAAAATTCTGGCTATGCCACTGGTATGGACAAGCAATTTTTAAAAAACATTTAAAATGCCAGTGTTGATGAACAGTGTTTTAAAACAATAACCAATTTTCGTGATTAACATACATGCAGCCTTAGTTCCAGTCCAGCCGTGATTAACTGTTCGGTGTCTGTAAACAAAGACCTTTGATTGGCTGGATAGTTTGTATGACAAGGGTGATTTTGTTGAGAAAAAGGTCTGATGGGAAGTAATGACTGCAGGAGACCTTCCAGCTGGCAGTGACGCCAAAACCATCCTTCCTGCCTTGAATCTCTCCTCTCTCTCTTTCCCTCCCCTCTTCGGCTCTGAATTATGAATTAAGACTTAGCGTCCTGTGAGTTTCTTTTCAGCACGGCGCAATTATAATATCCTCAGCAGCACTTTGAAGATGGGGAAGAACAATGCAGCAGGGCTTAGGTTCTATTTTAATTTATCAGTGGAATAATGTTCTCATCCTTCTGTTTTCCGCTCTCTCTCTAATGAAGATAATCACATGGCCTACCTCAGTTGGCCCATTATTTCAGAGTCTTATTTTAGGTTTGGAGTCATTTTTCCAGATACAAATACGATTTAGTTTTTGCAGTGCTTTGACTTCAAAATAGCTATTATCAAATGAAATCAAACTTATACAGTTTAACGTGTACAATCTTTTTCAAATTAAGTTTGATTTACTGCAGCTTCTCAGCTTAGCGCTGTTTCGTCAGATTTGTTTAGCGGAGTAGAAGGGATTGTATTTTAATGGGGCTGCTTTTTGTTTCCCGAAATGCTGGCTGAATATTGGGCATGTGTCTGTGCTCAGAAGAGTGACGCCCTCTCCCGTTCTGAAGCCAAATGGGTTTTAAAAGCTCCTTATGAAACAAAATATTTTAATTTTTAATAATAACTGTAGGTGATTATGTGTGATTATGGTCATTTAAAGTCCATTTGGATCACTCCAAAAACAGTGATTGTCTACCTACACCTCATGTGGCTCAAAACCTGCGTTCAAACAAAGTCATGCAACAGAAATGTAGAGCATCAATTTGAGTTAATATGGGACAAATAGGTAACTCTTCCCATGCCCGTATGTTAGCGATATGCATTATGGAGTGTTCTGAATGTGTGATTATCAGTATATGAAGGTGTGATGATACGTTCAAGCAATGTCACCGGATGTCCTGCATGTGTTATGTATGTTTAATTAGCAGCCATCTGACCTCAGCAGGACCTCTGTTTTTGCGTACGTGTGTGTGTTCTGTTGGTGCTGCCGCCGCCAACTCTCAGATCTGATATTTCTATGTTCTAAATTTTGGCATTCTGTGTGTGTGCGCGTGCGTTGGTGAACTGTTTGGAGGCTCCAAACGCTTCTTTCCTTCCAAAACAAGCTTGTCATCCTCTATAAATGTATCCAAGTCTACTGCAATGCAATCTTTCCATTCTGCATTGCCATCCGCCATCGCTGGATTTGTCCTACAGACGTTTTTAGTGCCAGCTTTATGTATCAGAAATACACGTATTTCTGTGTGAAGACTACTGGCATGTGAGCAGACGTCTTAAATTAATCATTTATAAACGATTCTCTCTCTCTCTCTTTCTCTCTTCACAGTTCTTTTTCTTGGCTCTTGATCTCATTATGTATGTGAACAGAATGACATTCAGCTGAGCCGGAAAAGGATTTGTGTCTTTTGTCAGTCAAGCCTCGCCTGTGTGTGTGTCCACGCCAATATACAGGCAGAAATAGACATCCACCCACAGGTCATTAGAGAAGGACTGATTGAACGTGACTACAGGGGAGTGTTGCACAGATTGCAACACTGAAAGTCAGACTGTGGGATCTCTTTGCTGTCGTACCTCTTCTTCCGCCGGTACCATATTTTAACACAGTCTTGTCGTCTGTCTGGGTGTGGTTAGCAGTCTGCGTAAATTGCAACCGTAAGTCATCGTACCACTCATTTGCATGCCCGCACACTCTCCCGTAACCCACCCGTGTCCTAAAACACATTCTGACACCCACACATTTATTTAGCGCACAGAAATACTCTTTGTAAGCATGTCGGTTGGACCTTTTACGACGTTGCTGCTACGTGTGTGAAACAGAGTTGCTGTGTTGTACATACTCTTCAGCGCAGTTGTTTATCCAGCGTTATTTGTTTTTCCCTGGTGGCAGCACTCCATGTGCGCATAAACCTGCGATGCAGAAATTAAACGTAGCGCGGTGTGCTGTGATGCAGTTCACAGGCGCTTATAATGAGCGTCCAGGGACTATAGCGTGCTACTCTCGGGCCACTGATTCCAGCGCCGCTCCTGCGACGGGCTGCAGATTTGACAGGAGTGTGCATGAAGACAGACAGCCACTGACATAAACAAACGTATGATACAAATAAATCATTTAATTGTGTTCATGCCTCTCGGGCTCTCAGTTGGAAACCACAGTGCCATTACAAAACACATTTGCACACAAACACAAGACATTATCGTATTTTACAGAATATTGTTTTATTTGCATTTAGCACAGACTTTTATCCAAAGTAACTTACAGCGCATTCAGGATACATATTTAATGAAGTATGTATGTCCACTGTTAGTAAAACAATAGCTATAAGTAATGATTAAAAGTAGGCAATTTCAGAGAGGCTAGCTATGGCAAGCTAGCTTAAGATCCCTCCCTTCAGAGCGCTCTCCAAAGTCACCCATTCGGAACAAATGCAATAATTGGACAAACATTTTAAGATTGTGCGTCTCCACAGAAGATACACATTGATATAAATATATTTAGAACACTATACTTAATGATTGCCATCAGGATAAGAGTTTCAACCAGCATAACAAAACATGTTTCTGGAAAAAACGCCTACCCATGCAACTCCATTGAGGCTTTATATCATATACAATAATGCCAAAATAACACATACTCGTGTACTTTTTCAGTCAAATTCAGTTCTCTGATCAAATATAGACCATTCCAGTTTAACACAGATCGTTTTCATTTCATTGCATCTTTTTCAAGCCTGTGGGGATAAACTTTAAAGCTTCCATTTGTGTTTGGCACTCCGTGGTACAGAAACATTTTCAGAAGACAAGAAAAGCAGCGTACTGAAGCATACTGAAAACAAAACAGAATGAATCTCTTGCTAACATGCTGCGGGTATTAGCATACAATCCCCCAATAAAACACAATTGTGCTGTTATTACCAGCTAAAAATGGTGCTCTCCTTATGAGATTATTTACATACAGTAGCTGACCCCGTTTCCAGAACACTTGGAAGCTATGAGACCTTATAGAAAGATGTGCATGATTTAAAGTTTTCCACTAGGGCAGATGAAGGAAACGATGATCGATGGATAGACATTAACAGTTGCACCTCTCACCCCTCCCTCCTCTCCTTCATGGTCTTTTCTTGCCCCTGCCTGGGTCTCACCCACGTGGTTTAGGTTAAACAATTAGGGGCTACAGAGGTATATAATTCCAAGCCAGCGAGAACTGTGCTCAAATTAATTATATTCTTCATCTTATCATATCTCAGATCTCTCTGTCTCTCTCTCACACACACTCACACACTCCTGTAATTATGAGTCTCGTCTCTGTAACTGAGCTGATCTCTAAAGCCCCACATTCTCTACCACCCTTTCCTGTCTCTTTTTTTAACTACCTCTTTTTTGGTTCTTAATAAGCATGTGATATTGTTACACAATACTCAAACTTTTTTATGCAAATTCAAAACCAAAAGATGAAACGAGATCCCTTCTTTTGCAGACATTTTTATGGGTTTTTAGCAAATGTCATTCAATATATTTTCGTAATCTCTGGATTTTTCAAAATGTTTTAGCTTCTGCGGAAGAAAGTCATATAGGTTTGGGGTGAAATGAAAGTGATTAAATGATGACATCATTTCCATTTTTGGCTGAGCTATCTATTTAACAATCTTTCCCCTAAATGTGACTTTTGTTTGTATATCATGTAGTCAATTTATTCATGTTGATTCAGTTGTATTTAACAATGTTATTGACCACTAAAAGCAGTGAATTTAGATATTACCTCATAAAGCACATATTTAGGTCTTTTCAATGTGTTGTGCTGTTTGTGTACCTCAGTGTCAATTGCTTGCACAACAAAACATTTAAAATAATGTTTTAAAAATAAGATGTGACCTAAAACATTAAGACAATGCAGTCCATTAAACGTCCATCCCTCACAGCCATGTTTTGATTTGTAATAAATTAAACATGGCGTCTAAGGTCTGTTTAGACTTCAGTGGAGCGTAAATGTCTGTTTTCATTTTTTGCCAGACAGGCTGCCAGGTTGAGAAGGATCTGTGAGGTGAATGTGTGACAGAACTGCGGAAATTAAAGAGAACTTTGCCATTGATCTTTTCCTCACTGAGGTTTTTGTAACATAGAGATCTTTGTCCCAGTGGGTCCTTACATTGTTCATGTCCTGATTTTGCTTATGGTTTCACCCAAAGAAGTTAATATAGTAACTTATTAAAAAGAATACAAAATTTAAATAGGGTTCACGTTTCTTAAATTTCTCTCTCCAATGGAAAAGCTCCTCTTAAAACAGTGACGTTTAGGTCTGGCAAGACTACCAGATTCTTACCCCCAGGCCTAGACAGCAAAACCTGTCCCTCACAGCAGATAATGCTTCACGTAGCTGCTTTTACAATGACAACAGTTTTTTTAAGACCTCTTAAAAGTCTCCATTTTGTTTCTCCCAGCATTGCAACCAAACATAATGAGCTTATCTGCGCCGGTCACTTATATTCATTAAAGCGAGGCTCACCGCCTCCTTCACAAAACAAAATCAAGGCTATCAAATGTTGTTAGTGTGGTGAAGATTACCATCAGGGCCAGATACAATCAATAGTTAATGAATGAGTGGAAGAGATGCCCTAATCAGAGCTGTGCGGTGATGAAGGACGAGAAAGAGATGCACAGCATGAGAAAAATAAAACAATGCCATCTCGTGAGACCGGAAAGACACGCTCTCATCTTCAGCGTGAAAGGAAAGATGAGGGATAGGTAAGGAGAAATAAGCATGCTAATGTATTGCAGTTAGCATCGACAGCAGTGGCTAATCCAGCTGCGCTTTAAGCTGCACATCAAACACGCCGAATTGTCGCAGAGGAGGGGGGATGGGTCGATCTGAGTGAGACAGATTTCTGGATTTCTCAAGACTCTTATCAGATCAGTCAGGTATTTATTGAACCAGAACACCTTCACTCACTAGCACTTTTGTTTCGTGCTGACAGACGTTTTTTTTATGTGTTTTCTTGGTAAAATCGCTCATTTTTAATCTCTCATTTACATCTGGCACAAACGTCTGGTCCTGGTGAGAAATGAGTTTGTAGGGCTGCGTGTTGTAATTTACAACATCAAAAGCCGTGGTTGGTGTTTTGTATTTATGAGCACCCCAGAAACTCTGGATCTGAACAAGTTTGAGGGATTTGCTCCTGGCTGTTGGGCCCTGCGTGTGGGCGCTGTCTATATGCGCTTGATTTCATCCAGTCGAGTTTTAATGGATTTGCAGCGCAGGTCCACTGTCAGCCTCAACTCCTGCAGCTCCTCCATTTGCATGACAAAGGGATGCTTCAGACCATGCTGTCCTTTGTCTCTTTATACATAAACCAGAATTTTTTAGACAGATTGAGAGAGAATTTATGACGACACAGAAAATGCTGTTAATCTACCAATGGTTGGAGCTGTTTCAAAGTGTGATTCGGTTAGACATAATTCATCCAAAAATTTGAATTATTTTAACATTTACCTTGTTTTTTTACCAACTGACATGCTGTTGGATTTATCTAATTCATGGTTAATTTAAATATGGTGTATATACAGTGTCTTTAGACATGTCACTGCATGTATGACATCATTAATCGCAAACACCATTGGCTGTCATGTTTGGGTTGCCAGATTGAAGATTAACAGTGAATACCAAGAAAACTCCTGATGTTTTTCACCCAGACTCTTATATGACTTGGAATACAGTGCATGGACTGAAAAAATTGTATCGCTCAGCTAAATTTTGCAGGTGAACAGCGAGGCTTTGCAAGTCCGCTAGCCTGAAGCAGCATGAAAATTACTGTGTGAGACGTGTGTGTTGCAGTTGCAGTGTGTTGAATGATGATTTTTGTGTGTTTTCGTGTTGTAGAGGCCTGAAGCTAAACAGCAATCCGGGTTTACCCAGTGATTGTCCTGTGCAGATGTCTGCTGCCCATGTCACTGACTAACATCAAAAACAGCTCCCCCTACAGGGCATTTAATTCCCTTTGCCTCCGAGATCTGTCCATCTATATGTTTATTATTTTCTCCCTCTCTCTTGCTCTCTCTTGTTTCCGCTCAATATTTTCAGTTTCTGTCTCTGCATGTTTTTTTTGTTTTTTGATGTCTGTCTATGCTTATTGTGCTTTGCCTGTATTTGGTACCCTCTCTATCTATATCTAAGGCCGCTGTATAAAGAGTCTAGCAACACCTCTGGTGTCCAATGTAAGATTTGGGTCCAATAAACAAAACCAATTGGGAACTGCTGGACTAGAACATTCCCTTTTTTTTCTCCAGTCACAATCTCATGAATTTGTAATAAGAGAAATGTCTGAGGGGTTTCTGCCAGTGTGTGTGTATTTTAACAAGAGAAAATAAAAAGAGAGAGAGAGATTGATCTTTCTCGTTTACAGCACTTTGGTAGTCTGTTTTATTTTTCCTCGCATCTGTAGCATTAACGCATGCATTACCGTGTTATCATTTAAGAAGATGGTGTGCTTTTCTAACACCTTCGCATTTCTGTTTTCAAACATTTCTTTCTAAGCCCTCCCCCCTTTTACTTACCCACCATTTCTCTCTCCTCTCTTCTCACTCCATCTCTTGCATTCTTTTGCTTGAGGCCTACACTTTTATCAATCCCTGCACCCTAGCTACCTGTTGCCATGCCAACCCTATAATTTTGTGCATTCGCTACCCTACACAATGCAGTGTACACCTGCCTCATGTCCTCACCTTATTGTGTGAATGCATCAGAATCTTACCTGCGTTGCAATGCCTGAAGCTGCTTTAATGTTACGCATTAAATGCTTTTAATGTTACGCCTTCCGTGCCCGCACTGTCATCTTTGCAGCCCACACACGCACTATAAAGACCCTCTTTAGCTTGAGAGAATCCAGCGGACGAAGGCAATATTTTCATTGCAAACACAATATACTCATTTATTATTGAGTTGAAAGACACTGAGCGTGTGCCTGTGCGAAATTTGTTTTTCCCATGATAACTTCAGTTGTTGCATCTGTATCTGTTCCACAAGAAGCTTCTCCATTTGTCCTGCTGCGTGTGGTTGCATATGTGCATTTTGTGCTCATTAGTATTTGTGCATATTGTATGTATACATACCGGCTGTGCATGTGAGTGTGAAGTGAAAAGGTTCGGAAGTGAGCAGCTGTGTGGATTTCAGAGCTCATTAAAGTCCCTTGTTGGTTTTTGTTTACGCGCATCTGTTTTATTCTGTGGGATGGAAGGGAGATTCGCCTCACTGACTAATAGTTCTAATTACAGCTGAGAGTTACTTTATGGGGTTACCTGTTCAATGAGCTGACGTTAATGTGGACGCCTGGCATCATGGGTAATTGTTTCCTGAATTCTGCTATTTTCATCTGTTCCTATCTGCCTGTCTGCATGTGTCCAGTGGGATCTTTCTGTCTTCTGATGGCCCCTACCAGCCTTCAAGCCAAAACCAGCCAGAATAAAAACATCCCACAAGGCCCTGTTTACACCTAGAGGTAGCAGCTTTGATGGTTGGATCACAATCTGATTGCTCCTGACAGCATCTTAATAGCAGGTGGAAATGCAGCCAAGACACATTGTTGGCATGGTCAGGAATACTGTAGAATTTCAGATAGTTTCAGATAGAGTTTCTTTTGTCACTGAAAATACCTTTGAATACCTTTAAAATACCTTTAAAATGACTATGTAAACAGTAAAAATACATCTGAGAGTGGCTTGTTTTTTAGTCAATCAAACAGCACTCTCTGTCTGTACATCAGTTTGCTTGTTAGGTTCTACTTCTTGTCTAGACCTTAAATTTGTTGTGTTTTTTGTATGGCATTATAAAGCGCAGACAAAATGCTTACAGGGTCATCAGAATGTAGTCAAGAGAACAGCAGAAAAACAAAGAGAAAGAGAGAAAAGAGAGAGAGAGAGAGGGTGTGAAAAAGCCATGGTTCATGGGAGGTGGGAGGTGGGAGTGAAGGCGTGTGTTCCAATCGCATGTGATCAGCATGGTGGGCTAATTAATAAAGAACATGTACTAATGGGTTTAATTACACACACACGTTTAGCCAATGAAGACTGCAAAACAAAAAGAGGTGTGGTAAAGAGAAGATCAGCAGTAACATAGAAGGATTGCACTGCAAAGAATAGGTGTGTGCGCGTGTGAGGTCTAACAAATTAATTTCCTGTTTGATTTTTGAAACTGCCTTTGGCTCTGTCTCTCTTCATTATTCATTGGGTGTAATTATCAGTGTCTTATTCACCTGAGTCTTGTGATCAATTCTCTTCTCTTACTCTTCGTCTGCTTTTCTCAGACTGAATCTGCAGACCTCTTTCAGTTTCTTATTTTAGCTTTGCTGTAGCTCAGCTTGGTCATAGGTTAAGTTCCTAGGGAACACATAAAGACACTCATAGAATGTGTCGATTAAATACGTTGTAAATATCGTTGGATAAAAGGATCTTAAATATTATAACAGGGATTGTTTTATTCATTGTAGACGAGCAAACTTTGAATATTACAGTTTTATGTTATTTATTATTGCATGTGACTTATTGCATGTGACTACCTTTCTCACTAAACTAAATTAAATTCTCTCTCACTCTCTCTCTCTCTTGTTTTCTGTCTCTTCTTGTTGCTGTTGTACAACTTTTGTAATCAGTGTTTATCAGCCATGACCACAAATGTTCTGTATGCTAATAATGACAAATGCTGATTAGCCATGGCTAACCACCTGCTCCCTTGGCACACAAACACTGTACTGTACTAAAACTCAAGGCTGCTGTGTTTGTACCTCTCTCAGGGATGTAGTGTTTCTGTTTCTGTACATTAATGGACAGTGAATAATGAGCGAATTCAAACATGGCCTCTGCTTGAGCTTTCTGCTAACAAGGGTTTCCGCAGTAGAAATGATGCCTTAAATATCTAGACATTCTTGAAGTAAGATCAAATCACTTGAAACGCAAGATTGCACAAGATAATATGAGGCTTGTTTTCAGAGACTATATCATCAGTTACAATTTCTCCACAAGAACATTTTTCTTGTTTTAGGCATACGTCTATAGCAAACTGTAGTGGGGTTTAACAACGGGGTAGGAAAAAATCATATATGTTTTCTAATAAGTCTTATTATCTCGAACAATTTTGTTTCTCCAATAAATGGATTAGCAATAGATTTTGTTTTAAGGATGCTTAAGTAATTGTACTGTAAAGCAATACAAAAACACCAGTATATCCAGTAATCCAGTATAATACTGTAATACAGATTATGGGTATATTGTGATAAATGTTGTAGGTGGTACGTACTGTCTTTGGACTTTAATCATAAAACTAGAATGAATGAATGAATGTGTGTGAATGAATGAATGAATGTGATCTGCTCAGGAACAGTTCATGGATGAATTACACAGAAATAAGTTCTGCTTGTGTTTCATAAATGAGTTTCTTTCTTCCATTGCCTTTCCTTAGTTCTTTAAAAGTGGTGGTTAACATAGCCAATGTTTCACTGTCTTTGCCCACCCTAGGAAGATCCTGGAGGTGAAGATCATTGACGATGAAGAATACGAGAAGAATAAAACCTTCACCATCCACCTGGGGGAGCCGGTGCTACTGGAGATAGGACAGAAACACGGTCAGAAGAAACTCTGGCTAGATCTCTATTTGACATCAATGCTCTATCTGCGCAACTCTCTTTGGCTTTGTATTAAACTGTAGAATGGTGCCTTTGTTTAATATTGTATTACTAGCTTTCACATCTCATCTCTGAAAAATTGAAGAACAGATTTGAAAGCTTTCTTCGTGTAAATAATGGGCGTCAATGGGGAACACATAATGGGTGACTTGTTATAATGGGAGACGTGAACAGGCAGTCTGGTATCAGTGAAAGCATGTTGGAGCAAATTCTCTAGGCCATTTCTGGGCATGAATTATGTACTTACTGCTCTAATTCTAGTTCGTCCTCATTCTTTTCAAATCATCTTACTGTTGCAAGATTCAATTAAGAATGTTGATGCTTTTCACATTTGCATTTTTTTTTTACTATTTCACAGATTCTAATTTTTCCAACATTCCACTTGCCTGCATATATACCCC
This sequence comes from Botia almorhae, assembly GCA_036877575.1. Taxonomy (NCBI): domain Eukaryota; kingdom Metazoa; phylum Chordata; class Actinopteri; order Cypriniformes; family Botiidae; genus Botia; species Botia almorhae. The sequence goes on from JAZGTJ010000236.1 coordinate 34,377, forward strand.
ATGTATTTTTTTAGCATTATTTTTTATGCAAATATTCTACAGCATCGTTCATTGTGGTTGATTGTAATTAACACTATAATTAAAATTTACAGATTGACTAAACAGTTGTGCCACTTTTGCGTGTGGTATTTCAGCACAGGAATCCGTGTCTTATTCACTTACCGCCCACAATTTAGTGTGCTGAAATAGCACAGCTCCACGTGTATTTAAAACAAGCTATTGTCATTCTGTAAAGCGCAAGCAAATTAGCCTTATTATAGATTGTGCCTCAATTTACACAACTGCCACAATTGCCTACTGTTTCTCACTGATGAGAGCATAGAGTTAACAGAATTTAATTTAATAAGACGTTTGTGTCCATTTTCTATTGATCATGGTATGGCACTCATTCAACAAATGACGGAGAAGAGCATTATACCCGGGCTTATATACAGATGCATATGGCACTCAAGACCATTTACAGGGCTAATTTGTCTGGGCCACATTGTGCAGTCAAGGCAAAAGATTCAGATGAATGTAATGTCCCCAAGTAGGACATGTTCCTGGATCAGCATTTTTATCAAACAGTGAGAATGTTAGTATTAGGTTTAGGGTCAATGTTTGAATTCGGCTTGGGTTACGGGCTTGTGTAGTGTATGATTATTAACCTATCATTCCTCTGATTTTAGGGTAAGTTATGGGTAGGGTTTAGGCTTAGGAATGTGTTTTGGAATGTTGTTCCAGGACCAATAAGAACCAACAAAAGATGTTGATTTTGTAATACTTATCCAGTAAACTTATCTTATCTGATCTAGTAAAATCACCAATATGCCAGATTTCTAAAATCTGTGGATAAGGAATTGTGCAGTGCAAATTACACTCAACACAGATTCTGAGATAGCATGTATGCAGCTACCTGATTTGTGTAAGTCTTTTACCAAATCACCCCCTAAAACATAGGCAGCTCTTGCTTCTAAACAGCGCAACCAATGTGTACAATTCATTATTAGCAAATTCCTCCTTGTGCGTCACATTCCTGGCCAGGCTCTGTAATATATGATAGATTTTCAATGTGTCATCCCCTGACAGGTGATTCTAATGATAACAAACCAGTGGTGGGTGTTGAAGAAGAGGAAGTGGCCAAAATGGGGTGCCCGAGTCTGGGAGAGCACACTAAACTGGAGGTGGTCATAGAAGAATCCTATGAATTCAAGGTAAATTGTGAGGGCCAAGCCATCTGTGCCTCTGCCCGCAGAATAATACAGCTTATATGATTCAGGCGTACCCAGTCTTCTTGTCACATTCACACACACTGTCAGTCTGAATTTCTGCCTCCTCGTTCCCATGGGGACAGCCTCAATACTGCAGGTCAGCGAGGTCACGGTAGCACAGGGTTTTGGAAGAGATTTGAAGCAGACACATTGTGTTGCTCCTTCCAAACCCTCTAAATGCAAACAAGCAAATGGCTAGGACAGAATGACATTGGAGAAAATAAAATTCTGACGGGACTGTGTCTGCACACCCACTGTCTCACTAAAATCCGTTTAGCCGAGACCTCTGTGTTATTTGAGCTACGAGACAGAGTTGTATTAAATCCATGGCTTGTCTAGTACAAGGGCATGTTGAAATAGGATGGGTTTGTATATCTTCTGATGTTTTCGGTCTGTGTGTGTATTTGTGTGGCGTTTGTTCAGAATACCGTTGACAAACTAATAAAGAAGACTAACTTGGCGCTGGTGGTGGGCAGCAGTAGCTGGAGAGAGCAGTTTGTCAGCGCCGTTACTGTCAGTGCAGGTCAGTATCTGTCTTCTGTACTGTAAACACACACACACGCTCATCAGACAGTAAGTGCATCATAGCTGATTTGTATTCATAACAAATTCTGTACAACACTGTGTTCTAACAGCACAGTGTCTGTCCACAGTAATTTATGTGTCATGTGACACAATCATGTCCAATCAGATGATAGTTGCTAAAATTACGACAAGGTGTAACACATTTTGGTTTAAATTGACAGAACTGAATTGGTTGAACTGAATTCAACTGAATGAATGGTTTGGCGTATTTCCTAAACGCTTCACCATGTTGCATACTATATCCCTGACTGTCTGCTTTACCTGCTCAGGTGACGACGATGAAGAGGAGAGCGGAGAAGAGCGCTTGCCCTCGTGCTTTGATTACATCATGCACTTCCTGACAGTGTTTTGGAAGGTTCTGTTTGCCTTCGTCCCACCCACAGAATACTGGAACGGCTGGGCCTGCTTCATCGTGTCCATTACTCTCATTGGTGTCCTGACCGCCGTCACTGGAGATCTGGCCTCTCACTTCGGTTGTACAGTAGGCTTGAAGGATTCCGTCACAGCTGTGGTGTTTGTGGCCTTGGGTACATCTGTGCCTGGTGAGTGTGTGTTTTTGGCTGTTATTGGCTGTCTGGTGTTGTTATGTCTCAGTGCTGCATATAAAATGAAGCTGATTATGAACATGGTCTTACTGTGCATTTGTAATGTTATGACTGCTATGTGTCAGCAACTTCTTTTCAATGTATATTTCCATGATGGCTTCACGCAGTTGCCCAGTAAACACAGAACGTTTCCCTCCAAAAACCAAAGTAGTATTTGGTTTTCTTTTGGTTATTTCTTGAGAACCAAATAATAACGATTTGGGAACATTCATGTAATGTTATGCAGCCATAAAATAACATTCTTCAAACACAGGAAGGATTTTTTAGATAACCTAAAAATAACTTACACAGAACATTCTCTAATTGCTATTTTTAGGTTATTTTAACAACCCAAAAAAACTATGTTCCCAGAAGGTTCTGGAAACCAGAAATTGTTAGCTGAATGGTTTGTGGACGTGTAAATGCTGTAGTGTATTTAGAGGACACTTAATTATGTGGGCTATTTTGAGGACCATGATTTCCTCTAAAGCTGCGACATCTCTTATAGTTGTGGCATGAGCTGTATTAGAGTGTGTGGTTTCTGCATCAACTCCAAATCTGTGTGTCACACTATCCTCACAGATCTCAAATGAAATCGGTTTATTGTCTCGGTTGTTTGTCCTAGGCAGCTGTTTGTTTAAATGGAGAGCATATGGAACTTATGCCTAAAGGTGTGGAATTATTTTTATTATTTTGTTGGCTCTGAGGCTCTATCAGAACATTGTTCTGTTTTTTGAACATTGCCTCAGCCAATAATGTGAGTTGGGGGTGGGAGTGTCTGTTTGACCAACCAATGGCAGACCGGCATTCAGGACAGTGTTTCAGTTGTTTAAAAACAATTTTAAATTTTTCCTGTTGCATCTCAGATGTTTTTTTCCTGGAAAAGCTAAAAATCTAACATTTATTGCCAAACGCTCTTACTATATGTTAACAATTGTCTCATTTGTGGCAGATTTCTGTCCTATATGAAATTTAATGAGAAACACTTGATAAACAGCTAATAAACATCTGAGATCTCAGAGCTACAAAAGAGCAGAATCTAGAAAATCTGGTTACATTTTATTTTATAGTGTTCTTGTTAGTAAGTACATGAAGCATGTAACAACGTGTTACAACGTGTTACCTAAAATTTTTACCTAAGGGTCTTCCAATTCTCACCATCCCTCTCTCTCTTACTTTCTCTCTCTCTCTCTCTCTCTCTCTCTACCTCTGTCTATACCTATGTCTCTACAGACACCTTTGCCAGTAAGGTGGCGGCCATTCAGGACCAATATGCAGATGCATCCATTGGAAACGTGACAGGCAGTAACGCAGTTAACGTATTCCTGGGAATTGGAGTGGCGTGGACCATCGCCGCCGTGTACTGGCACAGTCAGGGAAAAAAGTTCGAGGTCCCACCCGGCTCTCTGGCTTTCTCTGTCACCCTCTTCACAATCCTGGCACTGGTGTGTGTCGTCATACTGCTGTACCGCCGTCGGCCCTCCGTGTCTGGGGGCGAGCTGGGGGGCCCGCGAACCGCCAAGCTGCTCACTGCGTTCCTGTTCCTTACGCTCTGGCTCTTCTACATCCTGTTGGCCTCTCTGGAGGCTTATTGCCATGTGCCTGGCTTCTAACCATGAGAACGTGAAGCACACTTCTCTATATATAACCCCCATTCAGTTTTCCTCTCTGTTATTGTGTATATGAGAAGTCTAAAATGAGTGTTTACATCTGTTCTTACTGATTATTATTGTTGTACAAATTGAACTTGCATCCTTTCACTAACACTGGTATATGGAACGCTGGGCGTCAGTGGAGGATGATGGGAAATCTGTGATTTCATACAATCATTTTCTTTATAGATGGTTCTCTCGTCCATGGTGTCTGTCACCACCTGGATATTGAGACACAGCAACACTCATCCAGAATATTCTCCAGAGAGCCCCTTCAGCATTTTTCTCGCTTCAGTGCAGTTTTATTCAAGGACGGTCCTTTTACTTCGATATTTTCTTAGAAATCCCTCCTCTATCTCTTCTCCCCCTGGCTCTTTCAATAGACTAATTCCCATTGCAAGTTGTTTGGGCATGCTTCACACCTCCATCTGCCCTGAAGACATAAACATCCTGTTTCATAGCTTTTGCCCGTTACTTTCAGCTCTCCACAGACCTTCATACCTCACTGGTGGTGTTCTTTTTTCACAAATGTAATTTTAGCTCAAGCTGTCCAGGGAGGGCTAAACCCTCAACCTATACCATGCCTTTTCACTATTGCCCCACCCACAACACTACATATACATATACATATTCCACACCTTCTTTACATATGGCCCCAACTCCAATGCAATATATACCACACCTTTTTTACGTTTGACCACACCCCTCATACTACATATACCATATTGTCTTCACCTATGACCACGCCCCTAACATTACATATTCTATACCATCAGTACATACGCCACACCTTTCTGACCAGTGGCCCTTCACTGCGTAGATGACATCATATACCATACCCTCTTCAATTCTACTTTTATTTTAAAATGTCAAGTGCTTGTGTCGTAGATCTTTTTAAATATGCTCTTGTGTCTTTATTTTTTACCATACTACTAAAATTAATTGTGAAGTAAAGAGAAATATTATAGGAAGAACAGAAGATTTTTTTTCATACTTTTTTGGACATTTTTAGTTAAAATAAATACGAACACAAGAGATGCATATTTTGCATGACACAAAATTAGTGATAGAAGTTGAATGGAGACCAAAAGAAATAGCTTAACGATGACAGTGTCATAAGAAACCAAGGTATTGTTGTTTATTCATGTGATATTTATTGATATTTATTATTATCAACTGTACTATGTACTATGTGGGGAAATGTTGTAGACTGTGTGTGGGTGTGTGTTTGTGTGTGTGACCCTATGAATGAGAGAGTAATTCAACAGATGTATGAGTATTGTATGCCAGTCTGTCGAACAGCGTTCAACGTCTTGTACATATAAATATGAGTGTCTTACTGTTTGAAAGCGTGCTGTACTCAAGCACAGTGAAACTTCTGTCTGCCACTGCCATAGTCAAGGAGTCCTATACTCCTATTCTGTCTAGTCCTGTGAGCTTCTGGAACCTTCCTCAACATCGGTGTGTCTACAAATTACTGCAGCTTTTGTGTGGTACATTAGTTTGCATGCCGTTTCTCTGATGGAGTCGGTCTTAAACTGTGCAGTCGTACAAAGCCATGTTCCACATTTTTACTGTGTAAATGTAGATGCTTCAAGCCGAGCTTTTTCCACTGCTAACAGGCAATGCGTTGTTGAATCATGTGGTTGTGTTTGAACGCAACAAGGGTGCCTTGATATCAACAATGTCTTTAGGCCACAATCTATGTCACTAGATCTGTCACTGAGTTTACACTGTTTCCAGGCCATGTTCCACATGTCTAAAGCAAGAGTCCTATAAGCAATGATGGCGATTGTACATTTCTTTTTGTTCACGCGCAGCGTGAGCACTTAACCTGTGAAATGCGAGACATTCATCGCATTAATCCAGAGCTGCACCTACTTATTGAGGTGATTATTTCTGCTGATAGGATCGCAGCTAGCTAATTTGCGTTTACGTGCATGCCTGATGTCTAATGGATTGGATTTCAGTTCAGTTTTAGTTTGCTCTCACTAATCAGTTTCCTCCATATGCTCTTTAAGTAATGAGACTGGGATTTTTTCCAGTTAGCCAGAAGCTGAACTAGTCAAGTTGCCCAAGTTAATTTCTCTTATCTCTCTTTACATCCGTTGCTCCTCTTTGCAAAGTGATACAGTGATTGCGGGTTTCAGTTCGCAGATATTACGTAATTGTTTATAAAGGTGTCCCAGCTATCAGCCATCTGCTTGGTCCAACCTGGGACACATGCTACAGGAAATGCTTGGTTATAGCTGTGATAGATTTTTGTGGTCCCAGCAGACCAGTACTTCAGACTTCTGAAATGTACTTAATGAAACCTGTCTTAAAGAGTGTGTTATAAATGGTACGCGGAACACAAAGCTTCATTACCTGTAGGTGGATTTGTAGGCGTAATGACGCCAGTGGCCTAATGCACCCTTTTAGAAGTGTGTTTTACCTGTTATATAGTAATTGCAGAGGGAAATGTATCCATTGGTTCAAAAGAGACTGGGCTTTTACATCCCTCTGTTGTAATGAATGATAAAATATACGGCTTCAGCCATCTATAGAAGCGTTCTACTCACTTCCTCCACATCAGATCTCCTGATCCAGTGTGACGTGCAAGCGGGTGGACCAGATGTACATATAGTGCACATTTATACCGCCATATGTGTATTTATACATTCAGACTTTTCAACGATACCGGATTAAAAAAAGCACGGAGCGATGTATTTTTAGTGCTTCTTGTTGCTAGGCGACGTTTCAAAAAGTCATTGTCTTTTCGTCATTATGTTGTCTGGTGTCAGTGCACTAGGGTGGGTGGAAGGGGGGGCTGCTGGCTTGTAATTACTTTATAAGGTCACTTTCCTCTCTCCTTGTATCTGATCGCAAAGGGTTACAGAATTTAAAGTTCCGCCCTATATCAAGGGCAACCCTTAATTAGAGAGCTAAAAAATTAAGTTGCCCTAAGAGTTTTGAATTTTAATAAGAGCCGTTGTTGTTTTGTAGAGCAGTGACTGATCTCCCGTAGGTAATAGATATCAGGAATACAACTCTTGCATCAGAGTAATGGGGTATTTCTAAAAATTTACCAACAGCAGAGAGGATTATGGTAATCTCTGTTTAATGATCAAAAGCCAGTGGATAACCTTGAAGATAAAGGAAAATACCATGTGAGACTTGTACAACCCACTGTAAAAATGTGCTCTTTAATGGGGACTGGAAGGACTATATCCCTTGTGGGCTTATGGTCTAAAGTGTAGTATTATCTAACTGTGACTGATTTATGATCAAACAGCAGATGCACATGGAAACAGAGACCATATCCACATGGCAATTTTTTAAAGGAACAGTTACCCAAAAATAAAACTCATTATTTATTCACCCGCATGTCATTCAGAATCAGTGAGCTGTAATTGTTTCTGTGAAACACAGAACTTTTTGATGATCGTAGTGGCCAGTAGCTGTCAAGCTTCAAAAGGGAATAAAACAGTATAAAAGTCATCAATACTTGTAAAGCTAGATGATCGGTGTGGGAGAAACAGAATGAAAAATTATTTATTGATTATTTAGCTTTATGAATTTGGCTGTGGATGTGAGCTAGAAACAAGCTTTCATTAAGTTATTTCAGTCTGTTATTTACAAAGAACTACGCTTTAAAAAATGCTGGGTTTCAACCCAAAGTGCTAGGTTGTTGCAACCCATGGTTGGATAACAACAAGCCAGCATAGGTTAATTTATAAGCAAATGGTATGTTTTGTCCACATTTTTTCCAGCCATGGTTTGAAAACAACCCAGCATTTTAAGTGTATGGCTTTAGTAGAATTAAATACAGTGAACAAGTCATATTGGTTGCGTTTATGTTGCTTTTATGGAGTTTAGTGTCCTTTTCGGACTGCTACTATGAACCATTGTTGTACGAAAGAAGCTGCAAAAAAACATTTTTTTCTACTTAAAAAATAACAGCGTACAGGTTTCGAAAGACATGAGGGTGAGAAAATAATGACAGAATGGCAGAGTAATTTATGGTGAACTGTCCCTTTAAATTATTGCATGGTAACGCAAATCACAAGCACAAGCCATTTTTTTTACAGAAACAGAAAATAGCTAAAGTATCTTGTTACCTCCATCAATGATCTACTGGAATGCTTTTTATTTTTACATGTGTATGAATCAACATTACTTGCAATAGTTGACAGTGAACAAGCAACAAAAAACAGTGTGAAGGTTTCTTTGCAGACACAATTTTCCCCAAACACTTTCACAAGCTACAAAAACATCAGTGAATATCAGATATTCACAGTGCGTCACAGCATGCTTGTCCCATTCCTGTATGTCAGAGTGTTTGTGTGTCGTGTGAGAGTCCCGGTTTGTCACAAGTGCTCTCGTGATACTCGGATCTTAAAGCATGTCTTTTCTATGTGCGTGCATTTGTCCTCTAATATTGCATTTCTCTTTAATCACAACATTGAAATACTTACAAAAGAAACAAATTGTGCTTGGTTTTGTATGTATTGCTATTTGATAAATTACTGTTTTAAAATACCTTGTTTTTTAAAGCCAAATGTTCTTTACTTAGTTATATGACACTATTATTGTGTTCTTGTCAATCTGTTCTGTACTGGGACGAACTTATATTTTGAGTAAAAAAATTAAGTGCTACATAGTGTACTTTATCATCACAACAAACAACAACAAAATAATTTATGTTCTCTTAATGTTAAATTGAGAAGTGTGTGTGAGTGTGTGTGTGTGTGTGAGTGGAAGGGTGTGATTTTATGTCAATAAATCTGTAATGTGAAGGGAAACTTTTTTTGCTAAAAGATGGAGAAGTCTCTGTTCGTAATGCGTAAAGATATGTTTCTTATTTGGTTTATTAATGAGTACATTAAAGTTGGAATTGTATATTAATAACAGACTTATTTATTCTTTATTAAAATAGCTTTGTTTTCCCTCAAGCAAATGACAAAAGAAAACAGTGCACCTCGGTTCATTTCTCTGTTCCTTGTTTTTTCATTGACTTTTCTGGCATTAATATCAAATTTCTTAATAATTTTAATTATATTTCATTTAAATTTTTTATTATATTTAATTAAATTTCAATTTAATAATTAGCAGTATATGCTAAAATATTAAGTGGAACTGGAAGAAAAATATAAAGGGGTCATAAAATAACTTGCTTTCAGGATTAGGTTTTTATGACTGTTATGTCAAGATTTATGCTAAAATGTACCACAAAAATGACTGACCCAGACCAGGGAACCTAAAAATCAACTTCAGCCTCATTTCTGTCATGTGTTATAAGTAGTTTGTCCTGAGTTTGTATCTCACTTTGCTTGGATAGGCCGAGTTTCTAACAGTCTCATCCAAGATGCATCACACTGAAGACCACCTCTTTTCTGATATCATCTGTCTGATGTCACAATGTGCTGATTTACACGCAGCAGTTGCTTTTACAGCTTAGTTTCAGGCTGGGTAGGATGTTTTGAGTTCTCATAATTACAGTATGTTTTATAATAATGACAAAAAAGTTGATTCCCCATAAAATGACCCCATTAATGAAACAGAATACATGCTTGAATGGTAACAGTTGATTCTTCCTTCCAAGTCTTTGCATTCTCCAGAATGTTTGACAGATGGTTTCTGACTTGGACCCATCCCCCTGCAGACCGATGAGTTGCGCTCTTGTACAAAACAGTCATTAGAGGAAAAAACGGGAACAGAAGACGAGAGGAAATGCTCTGAAGTGATGTAAATTACAAAAACAGAACATTAGAACAGAAACTCAAATAGGGAGAAAAAAAGGACAAAGATGCTATTTTAAAAAAGCCTGTTAATTTGATGAGCTTCCAGCACCTACACAAATTCTTAATACCATAATAAGAACATGAGATGTAAAATCAATACAACGTGCTCTCATTCATTATTGCTTGGGTAGTACATGAAAGAAACACTTCTATGCCAACACAATACTGCAGTCCAGTTTCCTCTAAAAGGTGGACTTAGAAAAAGGTGCGATAAGACAGTGCGGTATTTTCCATGGTGGTTGTGTTGATGCCAATTTGTAACAAACCTTTTCTCCAAAAGAGCAGAGCAGTCATTAGGAAGTTAAGGATGTAATTAATTCTTTTGTTTATTGATCCCTTATATTACTGTGTTTTGTATCTTTCAGCATTTCCCTGGAAGATAACAAACAGGCTGCAATACACATTTTTACATTGATAAATTCTTCCTTTATGAACTATTATGTTTGGCTTATTCCATTATATGCACCAAAAGTTCCCGTATGTCCTCCGTCCCTCTGTGTCCACCTCAAAACATCCACATATTTTCCCAAGAATAATATTATTTTTTGACTCTTTTAATGTCAAAAGTGGATCAATTTAACATTTTTCAATGTGTTTTTTTTTTACTTCTAACATTTATACTTTCTAGGCTATAACAGAGGCAACATTTAGGCATTGAGGTATGTTAATGACACAATATAAAGAAACCTTGATATTTATTGGAAACCAGAAATAGAAGCAAAAGCAAAGGTCAGTGTTCAATAATGCATTTGAACTGCAGCACATTTCCCTCATAACAATGTTGCTCCTCTGCGTCAGAGAGCCTCAGACCTCCTTTACAATTGTATGCACATTTGGACTGTGAAACGAGATGCTTGTTTTCTGTCTTTCTTTCTCCTTCATCTTAGATCTAATTCCCACAGCATCATGGATCCCATTTTAAATAGCTTCTCATATTCAATAATAAAAAATTCATGATATGACTTTGTTTTGTATATTTCGATCTATACTTTACGCTGAAAATGATTAAATCGGACACATGTATATTCAGCACAAAGTGCTTTCATGTTCCACTGAAGGAAATGAGACGTCAATGCTGTACCTGTTGAGTCAATGCTAATGCTAATGCTAAATGATTGTTAGAATCTCCATTTTCAAAAATGTTTTCTGTGGATGCAGAAATCTAATGTCTGATTGGGAATGAGAATCTGATTGTTGTCAGAAAGTATCTCAGCAGTCCACAGCTCCATTATCAGACCACCGGGGAGATAAAAAAAAGGCACAGCTGCAGTAACAAACATTACACTGGCAATTTAGTGTCATCAATCACACGGCTCTGGTGAGGGACAGCGCTGAAGCTGAGGTCAGCTCGCATCGCGCTTTAGAACTCAGCCACAGTTGTTACCGGAAATGAATTCCACTCTGCCCAATTATAGCTGTCATGTTGCATATATCACCTCCAGATGATGCCCATTAAACTTGTTTGGTCTTTGGCTATAGCCTAGTGGCATTGCTAGCTGGTGTTGCCAACTATGCAACAGGTAAGTAAAAAAAATGCTTATATACTGTATTAACTGAACCTCAATTCCATTTCCTTTTTGCAGCAGAGAGTTTACAGCAGACATTCCTCCTAATTTATTTGAAAAATGATCAAATTAACCATTAGCTGAGGGTCAGGGGCCTTGACATCCAACCGTCAGATGAACAATTTCCCTAGTGTAGCTAAACATATTATTCCACAGTGCTTTGCAGAAAATAGAAATTCATTCATTCTAGTAATAAAAATATAGCACTCTTACCGCAATTCACAGTTTATAATTACATGTACAGTGCTCTCTCTCACCCTGCTAGGTCATCCAAATGTTACAGAAAGAAAGCCGGCTGAAGTGCTTTGAATTAAAAAGATAAATAAAGGGAGGAGAGATAGAGAGAGAGAGATAGAGAGAGAGAAGGGGAGCTTGTTTCCTGAACACTATCTTAGGCAATTAGTCATTACATAGTGTCACCTCGGGGTGAGGATGATTCACTCAACACTGTAGTGTTGTTTAACGCTCCTCTTGTACGATAATAGTAGGATACAATAAGAAGCAGTGAAATCATCACTTTGCCTGCTTATCAAGGTAGCTGTTCCATCTTATTTGAAACAATTTGATTTCTTTGAAAATATATTCGTGTCATTTGAAATGTATAAGCATGTGGGAAATTCTACTGTCAGGGCACGCAACTGTCTGTCTGTCAGCACACCACACAGAATGGTTTTAGCGCTCTCCATACTTGTCAGGTCCTCAAGGAGGAAAACTTGAACTCAAGAGAGACTAGATTAAGCCTGAATGGCACATTGCACTGTAAGATTTCCCATAATGCCCCCTCCCAACTGCTCATACTGACTGGGGGTAAATATAGAGGAGGTTTTTGCAGAGCGGAGAGAACAAGAACTGAACGCTCAATTTGAACATTATCCAGCTCTGGTAGCCAATGAGCCAATGGTGAGTGGTTACACAACATTTCTTGTTGCAGTTGCATTGTTGGTCGGGCGGGTGGGGTTTTCACATCCTATTGTGTGGCCTTGTGTTTATATAAATCAAACACAAGATCCTTTATTGCGAACACAAACGTTAAGCATCATTAAAATCCCGCATGGCTTGGAAACAGTAATATCTACCAGCATTCGGTTCTGTCTTTCGATTGGTTTTATTGTGACTGTAGAGTGAAGGGTTGAGGGGGGGGGTACAGGCCCACAGGACCCAGAGCTCATAATCCAGAGTTGGCATGTGGCACACAGGGGCCACTGAACCAATTACACGGTGCATTAAAAAGAAGGATAACGGTCTTGCTGGCTGGGATTTCATACAGGCTCTGCACCAGAAGCAGCAAATCAGAAGAAATGTAAAAACTGATTAACGGAGCAAACAGAGCCTTCTTAAAAAACTACTGTACTATGCTCAGAATACTGCAGAATTTACTGCTATTGTATTTATTGTATTTAAAAGTGACTCTGACTGGATACAGTGCGATGATTATAGATGGAAGACGTTATCTTTTTAAAATCTTTTTATGCTGTTGTGCAAAACATTGGCATTTTTTGTTTGCATTACATTTTCTAAATCTAAATTTGCACCTTTTTCTATAGTTTTGTTATAGAAATTATATATATATATATCAGAACTTATAACATTACTCAAGTCATCCATCTGTCTCATTTGAAAATTCAGACAACGAGCAGCTACAGTTCATAACAAAAGAAATGCTATGCATTACATAATGGTTTCCGCTTCCCAGTGTGGTTCGTTTAGCACACTTCACTAAAATAAAGCAATCCTGCCCTCTAGTGTTACACTGGTGCGTTTACGGATGCTAGTGAAATCCACTTTTGTAGCCTTTCACTGTAGCTCTCCAATTGAGAACATACAGTATAAATGCGGTTACTCTAAATGTGATGACCAGGTAATGTAAAGAAATCTGTTAATCCTTTTGCCGTTTGAGGAGTTCAATGTTAGCCATTAGGTTAACAATAATATAAAAGGTAAATACAATATGCATGTATAAGCCTTTTTATTTAACTGGGTAAATCTTGCTTAAATCAAAAAGCAGAATATAGAAACTTTATACGGGAATATTTTAAAACATGCATGGCGATAACATTAATTTACAACCTATTCAACGATAAGCAAAAGCGTCATTTGAAAGGAGCAGTCTACATGAACAATCAAATAGCCTGAAGACACAAGCGTCAAATCTCATTGGACCTATTCAAATTTACATGATGCGGATGAATGGTAATTCATTTGAGTAATGGGCCAATTAGCTTTCAATAAATTACATAATGTTGGGTTTAACGATGAAATGATGAGACAGAGGGTTACTTGGCACAATGTGAGCCGGTAAAGAGAAAGACCAGGCAGAATACTGTATATTTGATTTGGATGGAATAGTCCACATACAGGAAAGAGGGGTGACCTGACAGACGGAGAATGTAATATTTCAATATAATCTCCATTCTGAAAACCTGAAACGATTTGTGTCCAGTTTAGTTTTTTGATAAATCAATATTGTCTAATGGTCAGGGCATTTTAGCCTGGGTAAAGTTCAACGGGGGACGTCGGCGTGGTGGTATTTTAACACGAACACTTGGAGGCGCCCACAAGCTGTCCTGTGACAATTGATAGAGCGATTTGGAGAAGATGGACTTTGATAAAACCACTGCCACACAATTAGTCTGATGAATCCTTTTGTTTTCTAAGATCCTTGTATGTCTGATCCCAATCCACCGTTGCGGACTAGCAATCAAAAGGTCTGTTACGTTTTAAAAAAGGGGCCGGCACTTTTTTGCAACATGCAATGGATGTGCACATGGCGGAACATTAGTGCCCAGCTCCGTCTTTTAAATTGATGCTCTGATTAATTAAGCCATTAAATCCACCTCAGCTTTTTCATTAGGGACAATGGCAGCGGTAACGAGTCCGGAAACCACACCTCAACCCCGGGTCTATTTTCAAACACCTCCCGGTACCGAAGAAGAAGTGCCACAGAAGCAAGGGCGAGTGACCGTAAAATATGACAGAAAAGAGCTGAGGAGGAGGCTCAATCTGGAAGAGTGGATAGTTAGCCAGTTAATGAATCTTTACGACTGCGAGGTAGGACATGTAACATTGTCATTGCTTTGCTTGTGTCAGATCCTTTGTTGCGGGGAATGACAGCTCTTTCTTTCCTTTGCTCAGCACCGGTGCTGCTCTTTTGTCATGTCTATATTGTGCCATAGTTTCCTTGCTATTATAAATCGATGAGCGTATTTTTCAATTTTGTTAATCTTGATTTCGTTAATCGATGTTGATTCACGGTTATGCATTTACACATGGAAGGGCGTGGCATGACAGAAGTACAGACAAAGCCGTAAAAGAAAGCTGAGCAGGTGGCTTAGGTAAACCAGTGTTAACATCCTCATCCATCCTTTATTTCTTATGTAACTATTAATATTTCATCAAAATGTGGGTTTGCTTCATATTTTAGAGTCACAATAATCTATTTGAGGATGCTATAGTTGCATTGACACAAATCCAATTCTGACACATATATATATACTTACAGATGACAAAACCCAATTATGCCTAAGAAAGATTTTACAGTATTCACGTTTCTATTGTTTCTATAAGAGAGATTTTTGTCTCCCTGCAGCCCTCTGGGATCTGGAATCACCCCTGTAGCCATTGTGATGATGTCATCTGTTCAGACGTGTAAAACATGCTTCACTTTGAGCTTGACTTAACCTCCAGAACTAATATATCTGACCTAGATTATATGTAGTGTAAAAGTAGAGGGCTCTTTAAATGAGATTTTTCTCAGTGCTCATTTCAGCTCAGCAGTAGGCCTCATCCTGAGCTAAAAACTGCCTTTGGCAGCCCACGGTGCTTTGTCTTATGATGTACTACAACGTGGCCTGAATGTGCTGGATTTTTTAAAGCGTACAGACTTTCCATCGATAGATGATTTTGATGATTCCCATTGATAGATGTTAGGACAAGTGCTAAAATACATAACAGTGGTATTCTAATAACCCTTTGTGAAAGTAAAATAATAAGACCACACATTTTCACCCGTGAAATGTTATCCAAATTCAACCGGTTAATAGTATATTAATGTGGTCTGGCAGGAGAACTCGCCTATTTTATTGCTCATCACTGCAATGTTTGCTCCCCAATTAAGTTGACAGTTAAAACGCACATCTTAAATCACAATGGCCAATGGCTCAGCTAAAACTGAAGCCAAATCTCGTCTGCCTTAGAGGAGAACAATGTACAGTGACAAACAACATAACCCAATTTAAATGATTTTCTGCTCTGGCCTTCATTCAAGACAGCACAGACAAACATTGGCTCACATCTTTTGTTTAATGATTAAATCTGCAGCTTTCAAATATTTACTTAGCATAGCATATTTACTTCGAACTCTGTGAACTCCGTTTTTTTCTGTCACTGCTTTTTTTAAAGTGTTTCAGGTAATTTATGTTCAGCTTATCATTATTGGAACAAACCTCAACGGGGTGATTATGGCACCAGCTCGCTGCATTACAGCTTCAAGCTTCTTATCAAATAAATAAATGGATATTTAATGAAACGAACAGCCTCAGGAACCAATGAAGAAAATTGGTTGCCTGGGGCAACAGACAATTACACAGTTTAGCTGTCATTCTACAAAATATCTGACTACAGAATTGCCCAATTAACCAATCAGAATAGAGTATTTGAAAGCACATTGACTTTCATGATCGCCTCGGTTGCTGGGGTGAGTAATAGATAGCATTTTACCCACCCGAAGGTAAGTGCAAAGAGTCTTTGTTCTCGACTCACCAGGAGAATGTCTGATCATACTTCGGTTGGCTGTAGTGTGCTAGAGTCACTCGACAATATGGGTCAATGTAAAGAGTTTCATAACAGACCTGCTTTGTGCTACTGCAGTAGAATACATGAACAAAAACTTGTGACAATTCCTCCCACGGCAGCTTGTTTTTGCTTCCCTTTATCTCCCCCATAAACTCACAGATGGAGCCTAATAGCCCTGCAGAAAAACAGCAGTAAAAGTGTCTGTCGAAAGTAAGTGTCAGAGTAAACTAGCTGCAATAAGACACAAAATCTTAGATTTTAGAAAGTGAGGTAGAGATTAAAGCTGTGGTTACGCTACACTTGCCTGCGTCCCCCGTCAATCAAAGAGGGTATCAGACAGTCTTTGAATAGGGAGGAAAGACAGACACTGTGTTCTTTTAGTGAGCTGGCAGGAAGTGAATGAAGATTGTGATACTTACAAGCACACATGCAATTAATAACACACGGAGGATCAGCCCATACTGTTGTGTAAGAGGATGTCATAGACAAAGGTGGATGTTCCTTTCGGATGTACTAATAGTAATAAGCTCACACACGGTCAGCCCCTTTAGCTGCACAAACTTAGCTTGGATCATAAAAGACACTTGCCTGTTTTTAGTGTCATTACAAAAGACAATATTTAAATGCGCTTATGATCTGACCATTGTTCTGTGGCTTTTGAATTTTTCTCATTATTTCATCTCTTATCAGTAGTTCTGTGTTTTGCAGGAGGACGAGGTCCCCGAGCTGGAGATAGATGTGGATGAGCTGCTGGATCTGCCCAGCGATGTCGAGAGAGCCATTCGAGTGAAGGTCTAATCACATCTCTAATACATTTGCTTGATCGTGTTCGCTTTAAAGATCTCCCTTAAGAATATTCATTTCTCACCACTAGACTTTCTCAGTTTCTGCATCCAATTGCCTACCAGTATCCTTCTGACATTTTATATGCAGGTGGTTTTATATTTATCCTTGGACTAGCAAGCTATTTTTAAAGCTGGAAGTTCGGCAGGGGATTTGTTGTTCAGAAAAGAAGCTTGGCACATTTCTCTGTATTATTTCAGTATTTTACATCAGCCGTACTGCTTTGATTGCTGCACATACGTAGTTGGACAAACAGCATATTAGGCTGTAAATTAATTCCCTTTTCATTTGTGTTACACAGATGCTGCTGGTTGACTGTTACAAACCTAATGATGTAAGTCCCATTTTGAATATTAATAGCAGTGGTAATTGGCTCCATTACAGCCCGAGCCATTGATTCACTCATTACATTGCGATTATGCTTCATTTAATGACGCCAAAGACAGAAATTAGCGGCGATCATTTTTCACCAGCTTTTCCCCACAATAATTATTGAATTGACGATCACCTGCAGGACTTTGTTGCGGCGCTGCTGGAGAAGGTTCGAGGCATGCAAAAACTCAACACTCCCCAGAAGAAAGGTGAGCTGACGCCATGAGGTCGCACCAGCTCCCCTCCCACCACCACAAACCAAACCAAACCTGTCACTCCAAACCCAGAGGAGAGATGCAGGCATGCAGACCCAACCACTATACCACAGTGTCTGTCCAATGGAGATTAACGATAGGAGTTCAGCCAAGCCAATCTCAGCTGCAGGTTGACCACCCCAACTGTTTTACTTTGTCTTAGTACTGTCTCAGCATATATTACATGTAGAGAGTGTGGTAGTGTCCCTTTAGCTTAAAATTCCTGTGGTGATTTAGGGAAAGGAACAGAATGTTGTGGAATGGTTGTTAGGGTTAAACACTTCACTATTACTCTTCCTTCAGAGCCACATGACTTGGCTTGATGTGTCTGTAGTCAAGTAGAAAATTAGAGAACAGCTGATTTTTCTTTTCATGTCAATCTCTCACTTCTGATATCTTTCAATAAGAGCAAGATTGAATTTTTTGAAGGCAGGAAAGCTTTTGTTTTAGACGTGGGGGTGTCTCAGATTTTAGAATGTGTTGATGTGAACTGGGAAGAGGGGAGGGAGGGGGGAGGATGAGAAATGTGAACTTGTGTTTTGTAAGCCATTTTTAATCTACCATTTTTAGGAAAAAAACGACAGGTTTGTGCTAGTACTACAACTTTTAAGAATCATTTGACGAGGAAACAAAAAAATAAGCTAGTTTGAAATTCAATCCAGATAAAAAGTAGCAATAGCAGTGGAGTGAATTTGCCAATTTGTTCTGTCAGATATTTAACTACTCTCTTTAAAAACGGAGTACAGTGATCTCTGATAAAGCCTATGAAAACGCTACAGCCAGGTAGATCGACGTCAGCGCTAAATCAAGGTCAAAGCCACAATATGTTTGTAAATGTTTAATCAATTTGAAGTGAACAAGACTGAGAAATGCATCTCTTACTGATCAGAATAGCAAAAACTGTACCTTGTGCACTCTCACAACCAAATGTGTAGTAAGGCTCTCAAATAAAGAATGGTGCTACATGTCTAAAAAATTGTCTGTTGCTTTTGTCTTTGAAACACTAAACAATTTTAAATGGAATGAACAGTATGACTGAGATGATTTTGCCCTGACACTTGTCAAATAAATGAACATTTTACACTTGAAATTGCTATGCCGGTATGTTGGACACAGTACAGCAGTGTAGAATGCAGCTGCAGTGGTCGATCTCTCTGCAAACACTTACTTTCAGTGCTCACCGATCTGTCACTATAAGTCAGATCTTCTTTCTATGCTCAACAGCTCTACTTCAAAGATGAGTGTAGCGCCCCCTGGTGGGAAAAGAGCATTACATCAATATGCAAAGCATTACAACAGGAATGCGTTTAGTAGCATACTGCATGTTAAACCTAAATGGATGATTCTACATCATATCTTACCTGGAATCTTAGGGGGTGCTCCCCTGTCACCATAACCTGTGGTTTATAAAAACAGATAGGTTAAAGATAAATAAGATTTTGACACTAATGGGACGACAATATGAGTGTGCTTTTCTCATATACTCACCAAGCTCAGAGGGAATAACCAGCTTCCTCTTTTCACCCTCACACATTCTAGGGGTAAAAAAATCACATGCTAAATGTTTTACATTTTTGAGCTTTTGGGACTTAAGCAAGGAGAGATAAGGAATGAGATGGAAACATAACATGGGCTGAACTTGAAACACTAGGCCACCGCTCCAACATTGCTTGCATATCTAACACAGTTCTGCATCAGCTCCTGACTTTATTCTGTTCTAGCGTCGTTATTGTTGTAATACTAGGTTCTGTCTCTTTAAATCCTAAATCGTGACTTAAGTGTGAGAAATCTCGGATCATCTAGGAATATAATAGTACTCACCCCAATAAACCCTGATCCCACCCCTTGATAACCTGCCCAGTGCCAAGCGTGAAAGTGAAGGGCTGATTTCTCGGGATGCTGCTGTCAAATTCTGTCCCATCCTCCAGTTTTCCCTGCACGTTGAAACAGAATTAATTACAAGGCAACGACATATTTGAACACTGGCTAATATTTGGATCAGAACCGCTGGACACTTACAGTGTAGTGCATGTTCAACACGTCTCCCTTTCGAGACTTAATAGGGCAGTTGTCCACTCTTTTCTTAATGCCTATCTGTAGTTTTTTCTTTTCCGCCCCATGCACGACTGCCATGAAAATGGACAGCAATGTGACCGCTAATACCAAACATAGCCTCATGTCTGTGGGACGGAGGAAAAACGGTATAGTTCAATACACAGAAATCAAACCCTTGTCAGCCCTGAACAGAACAACTTAAAAGGTGAAACTGAATACTTGTAAAATGGGTACGAATCACTTCCGCGCATGCGTGAAGTGAACATACAAAAGTACACGTTATCATTTCATTTAAATACCATTTAGCGGTCCTAATAGCGACGGATTTTTAAATGAAGCAATGGGTCCCTGAATCAGATAATAATTTGATATTTATTTAAGTCAATTTTAAATCACATACACTACAGTCCTTGCATTGTGTTAGGTTTATCTGAAAGGAAGTTAATTGGGTGACGGCGACAAGACGGTTGTTGTACTTATCTACCTCGTTAAGAAATTTGCTAAATGTATCCAGTACTATATTCAGTCGCCGATAAAGAGAAACAACTACGATGTTTCTCTACGGCAGTTACGTTTAAGCCTAATTAATAAATGAAGTCTGCTGTGCTCTCATGCTCATAACCTGCTATGCTACATGCTCCTTGATATTTTCAACTAAATATACATTACCAACAACGTCTAGCGGAGAGCAAAGTAAATAAAATGTCAATAAAACATAACGATAACATGAATATTAAAATACAAGCAAAATGTATTAATTACCTGCAAAAAGAATAAAACACTCTACCCTCCTGAATCTCAGAATGAGTCCGTCATTAGGAAGTGACGTCACCAGTGCTGCATCGCTACCTACTTGCTTTTCAAATTGTAAATATTTTAAATAGAGGTGAGGGTAGCGAACAATATATTGTTTTAAAAGATTGTAATTTAATTCAGACGCGCCAATATAGTGGGAAAGTTTGGGGAAATACTGGGCTGTAGTAGTGAACTTTTATTTCGCTTCCGGTTACAACTGCAAAGATTGTACACGTGGTGGCGCTGTTTCCTCGTGATTTCGTGTAATTTGTTGGTGCAGTGCCTGACCCAAAATAACAAATCAAAAACACATATTTAGAATGTTATTTTGTCGGAAGAATACGTGAACATTTTACTGAAATGTAAAAAAAACATTTAGCGGTACAGATTCCACATATATTGTACCTTTTCATAATAAATACACACTGTTTCATAGAATCCATCTAATAAGTCTTATTAAAACTACAGGTGGCAGAAAGCTTTTCATGCACCATGGAACATATTCAACCTTACCCATGAACAAAAGGACCGCCATAATCACCATATTTTTTTCATAATCACCCCGTCTAAAGGTTTCTCATTTAATTCCCATGAGTCGCCTACTGTGTGACGGTACTGTATGTGACTGCAATAAAAAGGTTGTCATTGCTGTGGGTGACCAAAGGTGAGCAGACAGCCTTAGTTCTGTCATTTGACTGTCCCGTGGCTTGTTTCCGTGTGACTGTCAGTGAATGCAAATTAGTCAGCTGCTCTTTCCAAAATGACCTCTTCACCACAAGCATCTCCTGGTGCCCCAATAAATCACAACAGACTCAGGCTATGGGCGAGTATGCATAATGTGACCTAAAATGAATAAATGATTACGGTCTTCAGATGTGCGGTTAGCACGCAGTGTCTACAAAATGTTGTCATCACAGATTGTTGATTTAATTGTTAAATTAACAAAGACGTTCCCTTGAAAATGTGTTCATCTCTCATTTAGGAATTAAACAGTTTTTACATAAAAATGTTTTACATATGGAAAGGTCAATATATACCGGGAGCCAGAGCATTTGACATTTGAGGCAATTAAAGGTGTAGACACTAAAGGCTACCTGTATATTTTCTGGAATTATTTACGTCAGCACTAATAATATCCTGCTTCACCAGTGTGAGATTACTAAAGATTTAAAAGAGAAGCGTTAACTTGCAAAAACCAATGTCAGACACTGTAATTTGCGCTGGCCCCATCCTTGTTAAACTAGGTCTACATAACAGATCATCACTAACCAGCTGGTTGTGCAGTTTTTCTCTGAGTTTTAGTTAAAAAGTGACCCAAACATCCCTACAACCAAGCAACAGACCAGCTAAGACAAGCAAACCACTGGAAAATGTTTAGATACAAGCAGAGTGATAGACAGCAGAGAATATCTTAAAAGTAATAGAAGACCATCTCATTAACATTTCTGTTTAACTCGATGAGGGTGCACTCAGCTCCTAAAAAACGTTACCTCAGTCCTGCAATCCTTGCTTTTTCATAAACTGACTTATGCGAACCAACCAAACCTTGAACTTCTGGACTCAATTATGTCATGCAGTGCTTCATGGGAGTGGGCGGCCACAACAGAGCTCTTTTGGCACAGTCTTCATTGCCATGGTAACATTAACATCTGTGATTGGTGGTTGTCTTTAGGATTCTGCTATTCAGCATTAAATTACAAAAATCATGAACAGCATAAAAATTAAAAATGACAATGAAATGATGCTGACATCTACAGCTTAATGTTCTCTGAGCTCATGGTATTTTTTTTTATTTTGAAGGTTTGTAAAAGTCATTGTTCCAAAGTAATCAGTTTCTCTATTAAGAAAATGAATGGGATTTATTTACCCCTGGAATCCCAATTTCTGTGTGTCCCTGCTTCTTGTGTTGTTATTGTGTGTCCATTTAAGAGCTGTTTAGGCTTCAGTACTTAAGACACTCAAAAACATCTTCACAATACATATTCTTGCAAATGCGTAAAATGTAAAAGCACAGGCGGGCAATAGACCCTTTTAAATCCTTTTGCAAATGACTTATCAATTACTAGAGTCATAACTGATGTACATTTTAATAAAGCAACATACAAAATTCTGTCTGGCAGCTGAATGCCTCTCTCTCTCTCCCTCTCTCACTCACACACTCACTCTCCTTATATGGAGAAATACACAATCCAGAAGAACAAGGGTCCTTTTGGTGGCGGGTATCTAAGTTGTCTTTTGATTTAAATTCTAAACTAACAACACAACTTGTAAAACATTCAATAGATGTAATTAACTACATAAAAGCAATGTAAATATAATACGCTGTCAACAAGAGGAGAGAAGGTTATTGCGTTTGACCTTGTTATGAAAGAATAGATTCAGAATAAAGTAATAGGCTTATAGGCTCCAGTAAGAAGGTAAATAAAAGCAATATACTATGTGAGAAGGTCATTTGTGATTGTAACCAGGATGAGTAATTGATGACCATGTTTCCTGTTTCCTTGTCTTGGAGCTGTACAGGTCATTGATTGGACACAGGTAACGTGTCTTCTGTAAAATGGCTTAATTCCTCTTGCAGTGAGACAATACAGCCCAAAGCAGACAGTGACTAATCTGGTAAGAATGTACCTAATGATAACAGTGTAAAATCACATTGGCGGAGAGAGATTGAATTTACTCGGCTGGTGCAGGAAGCACATTGGTTTCTGTGCCCTTCCTGATAATACATCTGCTGATTAAGTCCTCTTCAAGATCTCGGGAAATAACGTGACCCAGGAAGACATTTATCTGCTTCAGTGGCTGTGATGTATGGTGAGGCATAGCTATATTATTCATTCGAGTATCATGCAACAGTGTGACTGCAAACCCTTTACAGGATCACACGTGTGACAAAATCATCCTGAAATAACAGTACAGTATAAAACTGAACCCAAAGAGCCATCAAGCGCATCTTTTTACAGAATGCCTGACGATAACTCCCACGTGTCTCTTGTACGTTCCGCGTGTGGCGGCATTAACGCACAAGGTGTGACCTTTTCCAATCAGAGTTGTATTATACTCTCATCACACCGAGAGCTCCTCTTTCAGAAAGCACTGTAAACAAGGCTCACAAATTGGACTGTACATTCGCTAGAACAATTAGGCAAATGGCTTCATATTCAAGCCACACAAATGAAGCCAATTAGGTATTTGCACTCCATTCAGTAGCGCTGGCTTCTCTGTGCCCCCTGCTGTATAGTATAGCAATATGTGGAGGGTAGCAATATGCCCATAGATTCATCTAATGAGAAGTTTCTGACTCTGGATGCCTTTACATTACTGGTGCCTGGCCCTAGATTTAAAAAAAAAATTATATAATTGACCTAAACAAGATAAGTAATAAATAAGTTGTCCTTCTATTTTGACAAGGAATCATTTTTCTGTACTGCTAAAAGGGGAGAGTGTTTGTATATATGTATTGCAACAATGAATAATGCATCATATCCTACACAGGATGAATGATTATCAACACATAAATCAAATACACAGTGTGTTCAATTACACAGAGTGTTTTTGTCAGACAATTTCTGACACAGCGTTCCACACATCATTTTTCCAAATTATATCGCTGTGTGCGGGCAGAAAGAACAAATCATTTTGCTTATAGTAACATTTACAATCTTCGTATTGCGTACACTCAGATACAGTCTTTCACATAGGATGAATCACAAGGGGTAGCCATTTGTAACGCCTGTTCAAATTACACTCTAAACGGCTATAAATACATGTGGTAACCTATGCATGGTGTGCTTAGAGAGCAGGATAATCAATCAATAATAAGCTAGCCCGCTAAGTGTTATGCTAGTTTGCTAACCAAAAACAAAGAAAAACAAAGAAAGCAAAGTGTTTATGACCATCTGTAACATCACATAATTCGATTATTCGATTAATTAATGTGTTCAATAATTAAACCACATGCATCTTTATGTTTCCAAAATAATCGCTTTGGGGTCCAAGGGGGTCCAGATTCTGTGGTTGAACTAAATACTGCATGAAAAATCTCATTGAAAATGAATAACTTAGTCATTTTGTCGTTGTCAGTGTGAATGAGGCTATGGTCTCAAACAGCTTGTTCAACTCTCAGCTGTATAAGAGATGCCTACCAGCATAGGGACGGATGAGTGGACACTGTTGCCAGCGGCCCCAAGGATGAGAGGAAGCAAACTGAATCTCACTCCAACACGCACTCTTCCATAATCACTTCCCCTCAGCCCTGACATGCACACACCAGTGACTCAGATAAGGAGCATGAAGGACAGAGAGACGGTAGCTGCGAGCCACAGTTAGATCTTCAAGCTGGGGATTCTTGCCAGGTGAGCTTGTGCTGGATTTGATGAACTCTTAGAAAAGCAAGCACATCATGAAAAGAACAAAACAATGATTCTCAAAGGGCTTTTAGAAGAAAGTATTTCTCTCAGGACTGATACACAGTAGGACTGCTCTTGTATTAATTGTTATTTATTTAAATGTATTGATGTAAAGGCATAAAATGAAATGTTTCATTTTAAAACTAGCTTAGAAAGTTATTTGCTAATATTCTCATTCATCTTAACAGTCAGTACAGCTCCAAGGTCTATACTAGCGGCTATCATGAACTGTGATGTCAAATGCAGTAGAAAGAGATAAAAAAATCAATTTCTGCTTTTAAGAGTCCTCCAAAAAAGAACCGTGGACTGGTTAAACCTACATCAATATGCAGTCAAAAACACAGTGTTTGAAATCCATCAGTGTGCAAGAAGTCCAAGAAGTTTTTTGAGCCCAGATAGTGTAGAAATTAAATCTGTTAGCAGGAGCTAATGGGCAAATGCTAACCAGCCAAACTCTGACCCCCTAGGGTGATAATGGGGGTCATTGTGTTGACATTACATGAGGAGCTAAATACAGCTTATGCTAAATACTGCTCATTTTGTCATATATATTTTTAAGCTTACAATTTCGGAATAATCATAGCTTACAGCGATTATCGGATTTCTGCGATGACACCGGTAACCAAAACCTATTGCTATCACACAATGTTGCATCCACACCACTAGATGTCAGTATAAGTTCAAGTCGACTGCCATATTAACCAACGCAACAGATAAAAAGAATTGCATCATTAAGCAATAAAAGGGAGCAAAGGCCAGAATTACAAGGGATTCATGAATATTTAAGCCAGTGACAGTGAGGTATAACAGAGTGGCAGGGCAAGACTGTGAATATTCATGCCTAATTCATCATCACTGTACCTACAGCCATGTGCGGACAAGGGTTCCTTACTTCCCTGGAATACGTGATAACCCTCTTAAAGAGTTCTAAGGGCCGGAAGGAATGCGGAATAATGTGACGGCCTCCAGGGTTATCGTGATAAAAGACAGGAGAAGAAAGAGAAAAGCAAGCAGGAATGGAGGAACAGTGGAGTGCAAGAGAGTGTGAAGGAACGAGATGGTAAAAAAAGAGATGAAAGCAGGAAAGCGTTGAAAATAGGATTGCGGGATCGACAGGAACGGGCGAGGAACATTGATTCAAACATGTGCTGATAAGACTGGCAGAGTGACTAACTGGCAGGTGACAGAAGCTCAACTCTCTGATCGTGAATAGAAAGTTAATCTAATAAGGACGATAATCGGCTGTTTTTACAAGGACATATGCTGCATTCAGATATTACACCTACGGTTGGGTCACTTTCGTACGTCTTAATTATAAAACGCAGTTCTAATATTAGCAGGTTTAATTTCACATTTCTGAGTCATTCTTCTTCCAGTTAAAACACCCCCACTGTCACCATGTTTATGAGATCAATTGTGACACTGACCAACACAAAAGTCCCCGCAGAGCTTCACCCACAGATACTCAGCCACAGCCATCAATCCTTCAACCGTGCGAATAAACTCGCCCCACACTTTCTGCCAGAACACAATGAGCGTATGGATGTACAGGGGAGCTTCATCCATCACTCCTACAATATTCCACAATCATATACTCCGTTTTGCCACAAGCATACACCAATATGGACCCATTATTCAGCTGTATTGTTGGCAGGCTGACTATTACTAATCATGGGGCCATAATAAACTAAGGCATTTAATTACCGTGTGATGAATATTCTATTAGTATACAAGTTATTTTCACTTCTCTAATCTGGACAAGTGGCGTTCGAAGAGTGCTAATATTTAGCATAACATCACTGGGAAGCTTCGGGCCTCACACGTGCAATTTTTGCAGTAGCTAGGAGGTTTGCAAGCAGACAGACAATCAATAAACTCGTGTTTATTCGAGGCATGTGATGTCATGCGCATGTGAAAGCACGATCACAGGTATTGATTGGCTCCATTTGGATGGAGCCCACTCTGCTCTGCGAGCTAATGTTGACTTATTTTTTATGTTAGCCATTTTTAAATTGTACTTTTAGTATTTCCATCTACAGCACACTGAATGAACAGCTCATCGAATTATGCTGAGATAACAATTATTGATTTATATGCACAAAAAGCTCTACATGCTAAACATCACAAACGACAGGGATACGGGTCAGTCTGTTATTCCCCATTTATTCATTTATATATTTTTTCATCAACACTTCTCTATCATAAAAGAACACGAGGTTATGGTGAATTAGTATTTGCATATGTTATAATTCTCATTATCAAAACAGATGGAAGGAGATGAAGTGACAGAAATAATGACATTCAATGGACAGATAACAAATGTTACATTAAAGGCATCACATCCATAGAGTCATACAGATTAGTTCCGATTCCCTTTAGAACATTTGCAAGTTCAAAGACAGTTATACAATCTATCAACACAGAAATATTTTACCCTGTAAGTTTCAATTAACATTGCGCCTAAGGAACAAAAGACAATCTGCAGGAGAACTTACAGTATGCATCAGCTACGTACAATGCTATATTAAGACTGTGGATGACCCATTTAACAACTCTTGATAAAACACTGCATTGTTGTATTGGCTGCGGTAACAAAGCCGGGCTTCATCCACTTCTCCGCTCAAAAACTCTTATGGAACAGCAGAGAGGGTTACCAGGATGAGCCCACAGGCCTGATAATGCTCTCACCACTGATAACATCAAGGGGATCTCCAGAGTTGTTTGACACCCCCGCCTGTGCCCCGAACAGGAACCAAATAAAACCAAATTTTATTGGAAACAAGTAAAGTCAAAAAGACAACAGGATGCTTCACCCCCCCCAACAAATTCTTTTGTTTTGTGCCTGTTGTGATGACGTCCTCAGTGTTGTGCTCATTCCTCGTGTAAACAGGGATCGTTTAATATTATCGAATAAGTTCACATCAAACACAGTGAAAAGCTCACAAATAGCCGATGATGAGATGGTTTTACGACATCCAGTCACAGATGTTTAGGGCTCTGATATCTATAATGATAAAAGATCTATCTCTCTAAACACCATTAACTCTGTGTTAATGGCAGTATCCAGTTTGATGACATGCATCACATTTGTGGGCATGCAGTCACGTAATTAAAACAAACTGCTGTGCCATTCATATAATAATGGGACAACATCCAAGTTACAGGCTTTTGGTCCTTGAAGAAGTGGTCTACTTAAGGTCGAGATTGTTTCGGCTATTTTAGATGCCACCCAGTGGACCTCTTCTGTGGCGACAGCCAAGCATCTCGTAGATTCCAGCCTGAGTGCTTTCAATTACTTATGCTGCTAAATCAAAGCTCTCATTATCAGTTACAAATTATATCAATTGTGTTCAACAAGGGAAATTAGACAAAGCTGGAGAATCCAGCTATTTGTGCCACTACAGCGGCCATGAGGCGTCTGTTTCTTAGGGGAATGTAACGGGACAGTGAAATAAATCCACATTAAGGGAAGGTTTGAAACAAGCATGAGATGAGTCCAGGGAAATCACGGTTCCCCTAAAGCCTGCGTTCCAACAGAGTGTGCTCTGATGTCACAGCGGACTTTATAAGTGCTCTTGAATATAAAGCTATCGATCCTCATTGCCCTCAACGGAGCTCACTGTTCCATCTTCACATGGGCCTAAGACATGGGAGACTGTATCTGATGCATTCCTGCAGTTATCTGTCTAACCGAGAGAGTGAGCAAGGCCATTGGTCAAATAACTGGGTATTTGTATTTCGCTATTTGTCTTAAAAAAATAAATCGCATTTTGGTCTATAATTCAAGCAAGTTACTCTGTGTTAAGATGCATATTTGTGCTGAAAAATAGACAATTTTTGCTCTAGCAAGGGATGGGACTGCATATGAGACGACTCTATTTTGGATTCATTGACATTTTTCGTATGTCTCGTAAACTATTTTGCAGTGTTTGCAATGCATTGATGTAAACGATGGCGTTCAAAATGATGAAACGCGCTGTGCGCGTGATACACAGCAATACGACTAAGAACAGCCTACATCTAATGAAGACTAATTCTGACGTTATTTATTGCTTCATTGTCAGCGTAAATCTTTTAGTCATCACTACTCACATTAATACTAATTAAAGATTGACTAATATTATCAGCCGTCAGTGGAAAACAGCATAACACTAGTATATTATCTTCATGGACAATTCAAGTGACAGGAATGAAAAGCGCGCGTGACACTCGTGACACAGAAATCTAAGAATTCAAGCTCAGAAGTACAAACAGAATCTTAGAATCACAAGCTGACAGGTTCTCTAAAAATAAGCTCTGCCTTCTACCTTTCATAATGCCTAGCATGATAGGAAATGTATCTGTCTCTATATGTACAGTAACTGTGTTGATTGGACTGTGTGTGTGTGTGTGTGTGTGTGTGTGTGTATGTGTATGTGTATGTGTGTGTGTGTGTGTAAGTTTAGCCTCGCAGTGATTGGCAGTGGTGATGTATCATGTTCCCTGCTGCTGGCATTGATATCTATTCAGTGATCTCCAGAATAAGATCATCTCCTTCCAGGGTGCTGTCGGCGGTCACATACACCTTGGCCACGGTGCCAGACAGTGGAGAGTTAACCACTGTTTCCATCTTCATGGCGCTGAGGACACAGAGCGGCTGTCCTTTCTCCACCTGCTGGCCCTGCTTCACTTTCACCTCCACCACCTTACCAGGCATAGGAGCTCCAATCTGCCCACGGACGTCCTTCAGGGCTTTGGGATGGAAATGCATCTCCTAGAGATCCAAGAAGATAAATTGAGGTTGCGATGGTAGAGAGTAAAAGCACACAACAAAACCAAAAGTCTGAGCATTAGATTCCTCATGTTTTGTTAGCTGACTGGCAATGGAAATGTTCTGTTAGATTTTAGGTTTTTTAGTTTGTTGTGACATCTCACTGCTGTTGGGTTTTTATTAACTCACTGTGATGGCAGTTTAAATATAAATGTTTATATTAACAATGGGACTGACAACCCAATTAAATCAAATTAATTATATGACACTGTAGTCAATTAATTACGAAATAACTGTGTATAAATGATAAACAATTAATTAACATTTATATATTGTGCTAAAAAACAAGCTAAGATAATTCAAAGTCATAATATATATTACAAAAAGTGGCTGTAGAAATCATTATATAGTTTTATTTCCATATCATGACATAACATGAACATAAGTCTATCACTGGGCTGCAGTCCACAGAAATTCATTTTGTTATCGAGCTGTCAGGTATCTGTAGTTAGTGCAGGTACTTCATGGGCCGTTCAAAAGACATTCAAAGACATCTAGACACAGCAGTTCCATGCAGTCTCGAGACGCATCGTTAAAATTTTAACTTTTGTAAACCTGACAAGGCATCCTAACAGAAAGCGTTTTAACGTCGTTTACATATACCAACAATTAAAAAATAACATTTGCTGTGTCAGTGATTCTTTATTTGGTGCTGCCTGTTTTTGTTAAGCATGTTCTGATAAAACACGTCGAGCTAAGGCTGCTCTCACTGCGGACTCGATGACTAAATGAGTTAATTTTTTATTGCTTTTTTCAATAATTAACTATAGTAAATTAATTAAATTAGCAGCACTAATTAACAGCAATCAAACTAAAGCCAAGCCTAATTATCGGAACAAATGGTGTCCTAACTGTACAGAGGGATAAAGGGATAGGGTTCGTAAAACAGAGAATTTTAATATCAAAGAAAAACGAATATCTTGGAAAATGAATAAACACACCTTCATGGCCACAGTGTCCTTGACGAGAACTGATCTCAGCTGACCATTGAGCTCAAAGAACACCTCTCTCTGACCCGCTTTATTAAGATCTCCCAGCGCCAGAGCCTTGATGTGGAGGATCTTTCCTCGCTCCAGTTCCACCTGAGAATTCAGTGGAATAATATAGGGCATAAACAGAATTGACGGATACAATGTTGGAATAACATTGACAATTAGGGATGACAGGAAGATGTATGGCACAGCAACAGCAAATACAAATTTGATGCCGCTTCTACTTAATAAATAAAATCATTTTACTTATTCAAAAAGCCCCAGTCCCACCTCAAACTCTTCAGCAATCTTGGGTCCGTCCAGGAAAAGTCTGGTGTTAAGACAGTCCACAGGGCCAAAGGTTTTGGTGAAGTCTTTGAACTCCTGGAACACTTTGGGGTACATAGCTGCTGACATCACATCCTCTGGGGTGATTTCGTCCCCGTGGGATTCCCGTAGCTGCTTCTCCAAGGCCTGGAAGTTCATAGGGGGGAGAGAGGCTCCAGGACGCCCCTCCACACGGGGCAGATTCTTCAAAACCTGAGGCACAACTAATGTTATGAGAACCCCAGACAATTCAGCAAAGTATCCAAAAAATACATTAAACATATTTCTCCTGAAATATCAGTAATACATTCTAGTTTCAAGTTCCACTGCTTATAAGTGGATGATGTAGAGAACCCGCAATCCCCATGAGCCCTAAACTAAATCTGAGAATATTTATAACCGATCATTAACAAAAGTAAGATTAATCTCTCCCTTTTGCTTCATTTGGATGAATTATAGAAGCCAAAGAATCAGCAAAATTGATGGATCCGAGAACCAGACATGAGTAGCAAAGAATTAACCTTGTCACAGAACATAAATATTTGCTGGTGGTCTGTTTTTATGTTTACAGTGTATGCTACAACAATAAAAACATGAAAACAATGATGAAAAGATGATGAAAACATGAATATTACAATAAGACAGATGGATAAAAATAAGGCCAGTGCCACGACTGCTTCAATATGTTTGTTATTCCAAATATATGCAAAGCAGATGGCCTATAATTCTAAAAAGAGAGACATCCTAAATTAATTGCATTGTTCCACAGCGATGGGAGACACATTTGTCAAGGAAACAACCGATCTTGCACAGGAATGGCTGCTGGGTAATTGGGGCAGTCAAGACAATGGGATTTTTTCCCGCACACATCTCTGACAAACACAGCGTAGAGTAACTGTACTCAGGAGACTGCAGAGGGACAGTGGGAAACCCTCTCACAAAAAACTTTAACCAACAGAATCTCTTCAGTATGAGGGCTGGCTGAGGAATGCATATTGTGCAGGGAATTTGAAAAGTTGCATTTGTGTTTCCCTTATTTTGTAATCCCAATTTAATAATCCCAAATCCCTAAACCTTAACCCTATCCTTTATTTTTAACCCTGAAACCCTAACTCTATCCTTTAGTTGACCCTACCTTAAAATAACTTAAAATAAATCCCACTCCCCACTCTAACCTTAGTCGCTAATTTCCTGTTAAACACATTCAAGGGATTGGCTATACAGCTGTCAATGTTTGATTTTGTTAGATGACGTTTATCCCAGTAGCTTGTTTGAGAAATGCTCTACTTAGTGTGGGTGGGGGTCGTACCTTTGACCTGAAGGGCTCGGGGAAGCCTCCGTGGGGGATGCCGATGTGTCCTTGCAGGAACTCCACCACAGAGAGGGGGAAAGACAGCTCATCCGCTCTCTCCTCCACCTCCGCCCGACTCAGAGAGTTCTGTACCATGAACTGCGCCAGATCGCCTACAATCTTCGAGGAGGGTGTTACCTGAAGGGAGGCCATGAGAGGAGGAGGAGAGATAAGGGAGAATAGAAAGACATGCTTGCTTAGACCTCCATCAATACATCTCAGCTCTCCGCCAGGCTTATCCACCCTCAGGCTGCCCGACCAATCCAAACTTGGAAGGGGAGAAGAGATGGAGCGTGGCGACGAAGAGAAACATGGCTTAGAAAGCAGATAACATTCACAAGCACCCCTCATCGTAAGGACAAAGGAAAGATGAATCTTAGAAAAGGAGAACACAGAGGATCTAATGAAACTCAGCGCTAACGTTTCACTTGTTAAGCAGATCGCCGCTCGGGCTCCAATATTGACAATATTAACATTGAGGGGACTCCGAGGAATGAGAGGAGAAAAGCAGCTATCTCCCATCATTTAATTAAGCCCAGGGAAATGAAAAGCAGCAAGGCGAGACCAAACGCTAACAGACGCCTTTGATTGGAGAAGATCAGACCGTGCCTCTCTGAAACACAACAGATAAGCTTTGCTTAAAGCTCTCCCAAGTTGATCTGTCTCTGGGCCATGTGAGACAGGGACAGGATTATTTCTCGTCCTCCTCCTCCTGAAACCTTTTTTTGCCAAGTTATTTTTATTTAGTTTCATCTGAGAGATTGAGACGCCTGTGATGGAATGAGAGGGATGAGGAGGAGGAAGGAGAAACGAGAAGGAGAGCAATTAAATCTATGATTCAGACAGCAGCTCTCGGGTCCGCTGCGCTCATGATCTTGCAAGCGTGAGCGGATTTTGAGAATAAGGGTGAGACCCTTCTGAGCGCAGTGGGTGATAATTAAGCTCTATTTAACCGGCGAGAATGCTGCATATGAGCGATTAAAACTGTGCAGTTCCTGATGGTCATGTGACACAATTAGGGCGCATAAAGTCTTAAATGTTCAGCTGGGGGAAAAATAAAAAACAGCACCTCTGCATGTATCTAAATAAAGTTTGAGATATCTTGCTAATCACAAATTTAACGATTTTGTTTATGCTGTCATTACGGCTAAGAAGAAATACTAAAAATTTAAACATTTTTTTATACATTTTAAGTCATATTTCATTCAACATTTTACTCAAATTATTTAACTAAATATCTGCACTGCACATCACATTAGTAATAATCCCAATATACAAGCATTTTCCAAAGCAATTTTCATTCGAACACAATCTTATACTTTAGATATCCTAAACTGTATGAATACAACTGGTTTTATACACATTATATATACACAGTTTAATTATATTTTGTCTTATTCCCACCTCTCAAAAACATAAGTGAAAAATTAACTGAGATACTAAAGCTTCGGTGGATTTTATGATGTTATTTAAACCTTATGATAAAATTCTCAGACAAATTGTTAAAGCCATAAAGCTGTCTCTTTAGAGATGTCTTTCATTATTTGAAGAGCTGGAGTGTTTTCAAGCGATAACATGCTAGAACCCAGTTTCAACTATTTTCTTATGAAAAATGAAAGAATTAATCTATTCCACTGTGAAATTAAAGGACAAAAATACTGTAAAACCAAACATCTAACATTGAGTACTCCAATTTGTAATTCAAGGGCCAAACTGTTTTTTTTTTACTAGTGGTACCAATTGCGATGCAGCTGTTAAAATACCCAAGTGAAGCATGTTTTTCAGAAAATTAAGTTTTCTTTTATAAAAAGAAACAGAAAAGTGGAACTGCCCAGTTTGGCAAAACTGGTAAGCAGCCTGATGCTGCTTCATTTACACCAGCAGAATGGCTGTTTAGCATGGCAGCAGTTTTCAAACCAAAGCGACGCAATCTGTTCAACAGAACTTGTGTGCAGCAGATGTAACGAGGACGATTATAGTTAGAGCTGAATATTTTGTATTATAGAACAGTTAGTTCCGGTCCTAGAGTCTGATTGGACGTGAGGTGTTCCAGCAGTGCTCATATGGGACCAGAACATCACTGGAATATTTTACTGTTTTGAATCACCCTACCGCAGTAACTGCTGAACCGATACTGTGGAAAAGTTATTTATTTCCTCAGCGGATATGTCACAAAAAGCACAGGTAATCACACACGCTCTCCTCTCTCTCCTCTCTTTTTAGAAACAGTTGCTAGTTCTGTGACATTTTCGAATTAGTAACGGAGGCTTGGCCACATCCTTTGAACTAGCAGAAGCAGATCCTGAATCCATGGCATAAGAAAGTAGTTCCACAGACAAAAGGTTTTTTTGAGACACACTGTGATTTTTCCTTATCTACAAACTTCCTGTTGCGTAAAAGCAACATCACACTCACAACTGTGCTATTAAATATTGTGGCATATTGGCATGATTTTGTGATACTGCCTTTATATAGTTTTTAATTCAACAGGTAACAGTGTCAAGAATGTAAACTAGTACGTAAACTAGTAATAATTGTAATGTAAAAAAAGGGTGTGTCCCAAAAACCCTTTTAGCGCACTCTTGCTCAATGACACTTATTTATTATAATGAGAAAAATTGGTGTTTCGTGTTTGTACGATATGACATGATGATACAAGCTGACTTCTAAGGGTGTCTAAGATCAGATTAATAATCAGAAAATGAACACGGTGTCAATGAATGGGGTGAGTCAGAAAGCACAAGCATTTGACAACATCACGACTCTAATCTTTCAGCATGTGAAACAGGATAAGATGTTGAGCTCTTTGGTAAAAGATGTGGTGCCTCTAGCTTTACATCAGAGCTAGAGTGAATGCAGCAGGGCACAGCGTTTCTGAACACACTCACTTTGATGAGGTCACCAAGCAGCTTGTTGGCTTCTGTATAGGCTTTCTTCACTTCCTTAAACTTGTTCCCCAGCCCCATACTGTGTGCTTGAAAGTGGAGGTTGGTGTACTGGCCACCTGGGATCTCATTCTCATAGACATCAGCATTCCCAGACTTCATGGTCGCTGTGCAGTCAAATGGAGCATAAAGGCCCCGGGTCACCTCCCAATACTCACTGTAGTCAAAAACCTTCTCGAGAGAGATGCCTAAGAAACAGAGGAGAGTGAGGTGAGAGAGAACACAAAGACAGATAGACAGAGAGAGAGAGAGAGAGAGAGAGAGAGAGAGGAAGACAGTGAGAAAGAGAAAAAGAAAGAAAGAAACAAAGAGGGTGAGAGAAAGAAAGAGAGAGGGCGAGAGAAAGAAAGAAAAACAGAGAGAAAAACAGAGAAAGAAACAGAGAAAGAAAGAGAGAGAGAGATCATTAATCTACCAAGAAGGTAAAAAGCAATCCGAGAAAAAGTCACAACTATGACTATCTGACATTAATATTTAATCAAAAATAATGATGCACTCAGTCTCTTTAGCACTGACTAAGGCTGTGCTGGCTAATCAGGCATTCCTCCAAAGCTTTTAATCAGTCCCCAAAAGCTCCGCTCACAGGGGCCTGTATGCGGTAGTGTGGAGTCGGTGGCGGAGCATAGATTGCTTCCTGTCACTCACAGCTTCATCATTTACCAGCAGCAGTCAGTCAATTAATCAATCAATGAGGCGCGCCACTCGCAACAGAGTTTACATGCTCATTTGGCTCCCTCATCCCCGCTAATTGCCCATCGCTGCGATAACAATAGCTTTTCAGTGCAAAGGATAACATTCACATAAACACACTTTAAGATGTGCACTCATACAGCCATTATACAAAAGACCGACCACAGGAATCACAACAACGCCCTCATAAAACTCACTCGTGAGCATTTTTCTTCTTCTGCTCACTGCCACCCCGACTACAGCCTATTAGGCACTATTGATGTTACGGTGTAAAAGCAGCGCGTTTGGCTCCCCCGTGCAGACCGATCTATCAGCACACGTCACTCAGCCCGGCCATTGATCTCTGGCCACATGGCCTTTATGATGATGAACTGGCTTGAGGAGAAGGAGAGCGAGAGACACTGGGAGGCAAAAGGGGCCATAGCAGGAGAACGAGAGTTTAATGGAGTGAAGGAGAAAGAGGGATTAGAAAATGACAGGGTGAGGGAGAAAGGTGAATAACAACAGAGAAGGTGACACAGCGATTTGTCCGTCTGTCTGTCTACAAATTCATCCACCTATCTACCTAAAAGAAAAAATGGATAAAATAATTAAAAAAATAAATGAAAGAGAAACTATGCTTATTGTTACTGTAGGTCTTATTTTACTTTAAAATTGTAATTTATTTAGACAGTTTTCTCAGATCACAAGTGAACACAACTGACAGACATAATTTCCTGAAGGAAAAAAATGTCTGAAAAGCAGCGAGATCAGGTGTTAGCGTTTAGTCTTGAGTAACAAAACTGTCATGACACTCAGTGCCTTAATTTATTTTACATTTTTTGGCAGCTTGTGCATAAAAATCAACACTGTCTTTGCAGTGTAAAGGCAGCTATACACAGGAGTTACACAGACACATCACAGAGGAAAGACCAATCACAACGCAATATGCAAATGAATTACCAACAAAACCAACTTTCCATAGTCTATATGTCCTGCTATCCTAAATTCTACTGAGGTACAGCCTATGACTGGGACAAGGAACCACCCTGGACATGTAGCCATTTCTTCACTGGGCTGATGACACTCTGTCACACTCTCACTCACACCTCCTGGCAATATAGACTTTCCCATTCAACCTGATCGACATGTCTTTGAACTGTAGGTGAAACCAGAGTACCCAGAGGAAACCCACAGCAAAACAGTGAGAACATGCAACGTACTCAATGAAAGACACTCTGGAGACTTGAACCAGGGGCCTTCTTGCTGCGAGGCAACAGTGCTACCCACTGAAAGTCCCCATAGCCCCCATAGTTTGTAAACCAGAGTAAAACCAGAATGCTTGAGGAACATCAATACCATGCTGCAGAAAGAACTGTAACTAGTATTGAGCATGTGTCAGCTGTCTCTTCCTCTTCACATCAACACACACGCCACCTTGTTTACAAATGCCATAACAGGTGATTAATACTGAATGCTGCATATGGCGGCAATACAAGGGCTGCGGTAACATTTCGACAGGAATCCTGACAGCCTCCAAACAATTCAATTACCAAGGCAACATCTCTTGGGCGGGAAACCACAGAAACGCTGGGAATACATAAAGTGAATCAACAAAGCCAGAACGGCTCTTTATCATGTGAGCTCTGGGATGTGATTCACACGGCTGAAGTCACACGCCCACGTCACGAGGAGCTTGAGGGAGGGTTACATATATACATGAAGAATGGACCTCCGCAGAAACAACATCACGAGCTTCTGGTATGCAAGAACCCGGGCTCACGTTTCTGAATTTCATTAGTCTGATGTTTGCTGGCTTAATTTGCAAGCCCGGGGTATAAAATTATAATGGTTTGATTACGCAGCCTGTATGTTATCAATAACAGGGTGTCTCAGAGGTACAAGATACCAGGGGCAACTGAAACATTTCTGTATTTTTTACATTATAACTCACAGATAATATTTTGCTATAGGGAACAATGGACTGGAGGGACTTGAGAAGGACTGGATTATACGTGTCGCATGCAAGCAAAAAGGTCGGATATACTGTAAGAGAGACAGAACATAACTAACGTTCTGTCTTCTAACAATGTTTATGTAAAATAATTACAGGTTATAATGTTGTAAACAATGTTCAATTTCTTGTACAGACCGATTGAAGACTTATTATATCATCAGGAGCCGCATGGATTAATTTTGCTTTGCTTGGGTCTGCATTTTTGTATCGTAAAGATACTGCACCCACCAACTTGCATCTTATGAATCACTAAGCACTATAGCTTCAGCTGAAAGTCTCCTTTATTGTTCTGCTAAAGAAAACACTATCACCTACATGTTAAATGGCCTGAGGGTGAGTAAAATTACAGCAAATTTTCATTTTTGGGAGAACTATCCCTTTTAGTCAGTTTATTTATGGCAACAGAGCAACATTTTGCACTTCCAGTCCAAGTTAATTTTGGACTGGAAGTGTCATCGCTCTAGTGTGTTTGTGACTGGTGAAATAAAGCAAGTTACAGCTGCCCTCGGTCTCAACTACTATAATGAGCAAGATCTTCATGCCATTGGTCACTGTAGCAGTGGGTGACTCAGTGACCCACAGACAGATGGTCATCCACACAGTGACCACAAACACACATACCTCTGCGATTTGGGCCCAACGGGGCACAAGACTCATCAGCCAAGGTTAAGCACCAGCAGCCACAGTAATGTCACAATTAAGGGAAGGTCAAGAGGTCAGCCACCAACATCCAAATGATGCGTGTCCGCGCTGACCCCCTTTCTTTACTTTTTTCATTACCCCACCATCATTTTCTCTCCCTTCTCCCGCTCACAGCCCAGACTGTCCATTATCGCTTCTGCCCTGCACTGTTTGCTTTTATTCTCCTCCAGATGACTCCCTGTGACCTCATTCACTTCTGGATTATGAAAGAGGGGGAAAATATGAGGAGAACTAAAGAGAGCCAGCATTTGCATGAAATGAGGTGCAGCAGTTAATAAAACACTGTTACTCGTTGTGCTTGAATATTAAACACCACAAAGAGCATTTGGCGGCGGCGAGTGCTTCACAACAGCCGACGGGATGGGAGTAATTGTTCTCATCCGCCAAGACACGAAAATAGCTTTGCATGGCGGAAGAGTTGTTCCAGGTCATGTGTTAAACGGAACACCGTGTAAATTTACATGAATTATGGGCTGTATCATAGAACATACAGCTAACTGGAAAAACAAGGGACTCCTTTATATGCACATAAAACAGCAAAAGCAACCAATTAATCATTCTTTGCACTGCGTCCTAACCAGCGACAAGCAATTTGTCTGTCCTCACTAAACTGTTGAGTGACATCACATGAATTCAGCCAATCAGAACATACTTGATGTGGAATATGCAGGTGTGTTAAGCAGGTCTTTGGACCAATGAGATTTCATAGTGGGCAGGGCTAGAAAGAGAAACCAAGCAACAAACGAAACG
Organism: Botia almorhae; assembly: GCA_036877575.1. NCBI lineage: Eukaryota > Metazoa > Chordata > Actinopteri > Cypriniformes > Botiidae > Botia > Botia almorhae. The sequence continues at coordinate 73,854 of JAZGTJ010000236.1, forward strand.
TCCCTTTGTTGAGCGCATGGTGGCTGGTTATAAAAGCATGCTGTTTTTAAGAAGCCATCACAGGTATGTCAAGTTAAAAACAGTCTTTTAAAATTGAAAAAAGTGCCCTGAGATCACTGACGGCTTTTCTACAACTTGACATACTCTACAAATGCAAAATATACAGTTTATAAATGCCTGCTAAGAAATGTTTATGATCAGCGTCAGATAAGCCCTAACGATGCAGGGCTACCGCTGGACAGTTTAACCAAAAACAAGCACAATTTTAAAAATATGTGTATTGCGCATCTTTGTTTATGAGTACTTATAATACCTTGTAAACACAAGCCAATCTAACATTTTATTACAATTTTCGGCCTGTAATCAATTCTGCCCTCACCAGTGTTGAGTTCGGTGCCTTTTGCACATGCCACAATGGCGCCCATGCTGGGTTGTGACGTCATTCCCGCCATGGAGTCCACTGCCACATCCACAATGTCAGCGCCGGCCTCCGCACACGCCAGCATGGCGGCCACCCCAGCCCCTGCGGTGTCGTGAGTGTGCACGTGGATCGGCATGTCAGGGAAACGGTCCCGCAATGCACCGATCAGCAAACGGCCAGAGTCAGGCTTCAGGAGACCCGCCATATCCTGCAGAGCAGAGAAAGGAGCAGAAAGCAACAAGGAATGAAAAACAGAGACTGAGATACAGTGGTGTTTGATGTGTGGGTGGAGGCAGAGTGAGAACAGCGGTAGAGATGAAAGAGCAAACGAAATAAACAAAAGGCTCAAAAACAACAAACAAAAACCCCACCTTAATACAAAGAATGTGCGTTCCAGCTTTGACCAGCTCATCTGCTAGTTTGAGATAGTATTCCAAGGAGTATTTCTGCCTGGTGGGGTCAGAAACGTCACCCGTGTATGAGATGGCCGCCTCCACCACTGCCCCTGCGGCTCCTGCTGCTTCCATCCCCAACACCATGTTGGGAAGATAGTTCAACGAGTCAAAGACACGGAAGATGTCCATACCGTTTTCTTTGGCCACCTCACAAAACCTGAAAAGAAGTTAAATGGTAATAATTGCTGAAGTATGCCACTTTTTGTTTGCTTTTATAAACAGTAAACATTTGTGTTAGGTCCTTTTCGTTCTGTCTTTTACCTTATTTGAGCCAAAGTATCAGGTCTATTAAAATGTCAGCGTTCTGCCTATTTGTTTACAGTTAATACAAGATTCTTGGTCTGTAATGTGGTAATAGACATTTTCAACAGAAAATAGTGACCATTTCACAGAAGATCCACCTCAGCAAAGTCGTTCAATTAATGAAAATGCTCCCCAGCTGAACATTCCGATATGAATTTAAAACCATCTGAACGGCAGAAGTCAGGAAATCAAGATGATACCCAGACAAAAGACACTGATTCACAAAGGCCTGTGAATCAAGAACCAGTTTCAATTCAGAACAGGTTACATTTAAATTGAACATACTGGAAACCAATTATTTATGACATTTGCATTCTTCTGCAGACGCAGCTGTAATGTTGCACAGAACTGCACTTTGTTTCTAGTGCTGCAGCGCGTGACACCTACAGTAAATCAATGTACTGTAATTACTGACTGTATATTCATGTGACAACATGCTTTTAAAGCGCTTCTTCAGAAGCACCAAAAGAATCATTAGTGGAGCGACGTTTAAACGCTTCGTTTCTCTGTGATTCAGATCCCTAAAAAGACACTTGACAGGTTCATTCTGACTGTGAACAGCATGTTATTTACTTGTAAACGGCATTGTCGGGGTAGTTGGTGTATCCAACAGCGTTGGCACCCCTCAGAAGCATCTGAAAAGGCACGTTTGGCATCAGGGCCCTCAATTCCTGAAGCCTCTTCCAGGGACACTCACACAGAAAGCGCATCGCCACATCAAACGTAGCGCCTGGTAAAGAGGGAATAAAACATAAGAGGATGTCATGATCCTGCCTAAGAGACACAGAAACCGAACCAGTATGTTCGGTATGTTGGTCTATTTCCACAGTTTAATGGCAAAAATAATCTCAGCATTCAGCATGACCTTTTCTATTCAGTTATTCAATTAATAAAGAATTATGAGGGAATATTTTTGCTGTGGAAAGCCGGGCCACAGACTTGACCCTGTCATTAGGGGTATTTGATCACTGTGTATTTTTCCACCTGGAATAATGGAACATATGACTCAATGATAGGCTGGCTTGGCGAATAGAAGGCAAGAGTGAGATTTACACCAGAAAGTCGGGAACGAAGCAAAGGGAGGCGAAACGTGACAAGCACAGAAAACAGTATTGAACTGGCATCACACCTCCCCAGTTTTCCACGCTGAAGAGGTTGCTAAAGCTGTGAGCCACGAACGGCGCGATTCGCTTCAGGTCGTGAGTGCGTACGCGAGTGGCCAACAGGGACTGGTGGGCGTCTCTGAACGTGGTGTCCATAAGCAGCAGACCCCGGTGGGCACGTACCGCCTTCGCAAAACCATCTGGACCCTCTCTCAGAAGCACATCCCTGAAACCCACTGGTGGCTCACCTGCAGAGCACACACACAAACACACGCACACAAACACACACACACAGAGCTAATTAATAATACAGACATTACCACAAACACCACACTGAGAAAGAACAAAAAACAATCCACCGTGTTTTTAACGGCACTGCAGTTCACATTAGAACACACACACCCCATAACGGACATCTTCATAGACACATTATCCAGACAGAATTGAGTAGCTTTACCCGAGTTAAGCAATTGATTTTTCTGCTCTTGGCATATGTGGTTAGTAGACAATCCAATCCTCACAGCGGTGGAGAAAAGGGCTGCAAGTTTGTTTTATAAACACACACATAATATTTTCTTTTTCTCCGTCCACATTTGTAATATAATCAGGGTTAACATGAGAATAGCTGAGGGGGAAGGATGAATTTTGACTGCCTTGTGCAAGAAACAAAAACACTCTACCTTATCCCTCCTGCAGTCCATCAATGAAATATCATGCCAACTGACTGCAAAGGCATCTCATACTGAGTTTGTAAGTGCGAGAACTTGACAGTGTGTAAATATACGAGATAAGGTAAGTGTGTGTGTAGCTTACCGAGAGGCACTGATGGGATGACCGGATCGATGGGGGAGGGCTTAGCCTTGACAGGTATCGGAGTAGTAGGGCCGTTCACCATAACATGACCTGAATGAGGAGCACATACAATCAACACATAAACTGTCAAGATCGCTTCGTATTCACCTCTGTAATACAGAGTGGATGAGTCAAGAGGGTTGAAGTGTGTGCTGCCCCCTATTCATGAAAGGTTCTGGCTGTTGGTTTGACGTTATCTGTAAACTTTGTAAAGATTGTTGAGGGAATGTTGACACATCAACACTTTTCATTAAAAGATCTTAACCTATAGATTTAAGATATTTTAGAGATTAGAGATTTTAAACTCCTCGCTCCAAACATTCAGTTTACTGGACAAATCTGTGTTAGGTTATCTAGCTCTGTGGCAACAGTAACAGTGTGTTACAGTATCTACAGTTTTATACATAGCTTATGCTGATTGGTCATTTGTGGGAAGACTGTGCTGGTAAGGTGTGAGGGACACTTATCTGATATCAGATAAAAAGCATGTTGAAGTATTTAAAATGATACTGTGTCTTAAACAGTAAAATTGAACGTTTGTCAATACTATATGCTAATATGAAAAAACAGTAAGATTATATAGTGGCCACCTCCTTCCTCACAAACAATTGACTGAATGTATTTTGTTTACACTCAAATGACATGTTTTTAAGTTAGGCACTGAATAAATTGAGCATAAATTACAAATATTAGACGATAGTTTCTATTTGATAATTGAATCTCATGCATCTATAACTTACTGCACATATATTATCTGTAGTAACATTTGGCTGACACTCTATTGAATTTAAACATCTCATTATAGGAACATTTTTCATCAGCTTTTCTGTAATATGATGACTGATGCATTCAATTCTGCATCGAAACACTCATTGAATCATGCACTGAATCATTTATTCAACAGAGCATTACCCAGGTAATGAAGCAGCTTCTGGGCTCGGTTCTGCACCGGTTTGAGGTTGAAGAGTTCTGTATTTTCATCGATGAACTGAGTGTCCACTGTCCCGTTCAGAAACTGATTATTACTCAACACATTCTGGAGGAAGGGGATATTTGTCTAGAAAGAATAACAGAAACAAATGCGTTTTAGCTATTTATGACAAACTGACAGTTTGAAAGAACTAGACCAACCCAACAACGCGCTCACACACTCACAGACGCTGCGCTGAGGTGCTAATGGTCCTACACTGGGCAGATGGGGCCATTCGGAAGGCAGTTCTAAAATCAATACCATTATCTAAACACTCGATACCCCTTTCCATCACTATCAAACCAAGTATGCGAGTGTGCACGCGAACCGGGTTCGAGTCACTGTTCACACTGTTATGGTGCACAGAAATAACTCCATAGCTGACATGCAATGTATTTTAAATCCTCCATGATGCATTCAATAATGCACATGCAGTTCTGCAACTCTCCAAGCTGAAATTATCTGTTAAATAACTAAACAAGTACATTTCAAGAATCCATGAACGTGACTGCCAATGCTGGACTGTGACAGGAAACGCAGGAGGGAAGATAATAAGGAGCTGGGGCACATGGAGTGAGCAGATGCAAGCGACTAACAGAATCAGCAACGTGTTAATTGAAGTCTATAGTTTTAGCACTAGCTTTTGCACCCCTGCCACCTACATACATACAAATCACACACTGATTCCCCACAGAGGGTTTATCAGAAGACATAGGAGCAGAGTGAGAAAGAGGAGAGAGGAGGATTAGGGATAAGGAAGAGAAGCCAACAGAGAGACCGAGTCCATCTTCTCCAAAGAGCTGAGGTTTGGAAAGACTCCACTGTAATCTGCCAGCACTCTGACCTAGATTCTTCTGACTGCGGCCTCAAGAAGCAGCATTGTTCCTCATTCAAGAACTCTCCATATCTCTTCGTTCTTCCTCCCAAAATCAAAATACACAAAACATATGCACCACCTGTCAACGGCCGCCCACACCTACTTGTACTTAGAATAGTACTGAAGTCATAAAAAGTATGCAATAAATTGAGACACTGGAATAAAAAAATTATAGTTAAAATTTATATTAGCTTTTATTTATAACCTCTATATTTTGGATTCTTGCTGTAGACACGTTGGCTTAAATGTGTGGAGTCTACACACTCTGGGCATTCACTCAACCAGCTTCATGAAGAATCCACCTTGGGCGCTTATTAAATGATACTGAGGGTGGTCCCATGCATACTGGGTACTCACTGGCTGTTTATACTTCAATATATCAGGCCAACATAAGTAGGCACATTTTACATTTGCTAATTTTGGTATAAGCATTTTGGTATAAGTTTCACATAGCATTATTTGTACAATGGTACAGATATGGTGTATATGATGCAAGGTATATCAGATGCAAGCACATTTATTGAACAAAATATATCAGCTACTGCTGTTGACAGGCAGCAAGTTTATTGGCTTTTGGCTGTGCCAACAAGGGGCTTTTCAATAACATGATTTCACAGCCACATCCTGCCCGCACGTTCAATACTGGACAGCCATGGAATGCTAAAGAGCACTGTGTGCGCCAGTATACACATACACACACAAAAATAAAGGGTTTCTCATTGCTGGTAAAGGAAATATATTTTGACAGTTTTGTTTGTACAGTGTTGTTCAATGGTACACCAATGAATGGTGCTGGAAAATATTCTGTGCCCGCAAGCTTTTCTCAATGGCTGATAAAGTTGAGGGCTAATGTGAGAAACAGAAGAGAGAGAAAGAAACAATGAGAGAGAGACAGAGAAAGAGAGAGAGTTAAACATTTAAGTGCCACCTGTGCGGTTTTCATCCAAGTACCAGCCATATTGAAGAGTGCACGGTTTAAATGTGCAGTTTTGGGGAAGCAGCTTTGAAATTGTATCTTGTACAGCTACAAGCTGCACAATTTGAAAATGTTTCTACAGTCAGGCCAACCCTTTGAAAAAGTCAGTAGCTACACTACAAGATATGAACAGAAGGTAAATAACTGCATCGGAAAAGAAAATGTAAGATTCCACACTGCTCAGGGACATACATTTTTGTTTCACTGGTTCATTTAAATTCAGAATGAAAACCCATGCAAATGAATTTATTAAAATGAATCAGACTTTCCAATGCTTCATAAAAAAGAGAGAATGGGAAGCATCTTTGATTACTTCTTCAGTTTACCACTCCTCTGTAGAGCTGCGCATAATACAACATTACATAAAAAACAATACAGCGATGCAGCTTTTTGTCACACTAAACAACTACTCAATATAAATGGTAGTTTATTGCTTAAAACCAGCTGAGCTACTTTCGCGCTACTAAAAATGTAGTTAAGTTAGTAGTGTCTCTACTTGTAGTTAGTTAAACCCCAACCCTGGGAATGAGCTACAGGACCTGTATAACAAGACAGATGGAAGCCCAGATGGTGATATTACTACGATGTCTCACAGACTTAACCAGTTTGACTAGCTCATCGGAGTTTAGAGCTTTGGCATCACTTCAATGACTTATTGGTGTACAGTATCTGTCCATGGTGCTGAAATATCTCAAGATGCAGCCTGGATTCAACAGTTATTTTATGCAGGTACAGCTTGCATACACATTCAAAATGATATATGTTGCAATATATAATATTATACATTATTTACTAGTATGATATTTGTAAATTCAAAGGGTATCTAATTATATTGATCGTAATATTGATCGTTTTCCAGTGTCTGAAATGTGATGCAACTGAACCAACATGATTTTGGTTCACTTGCCAAATCTAGCTTTCAGAGGCTGATTTGTCAGCTGCAGTGAGGCTTAGCAGACTCTGAGCCTGCCGGTTCTGTGCTCCAAGTGTGTGAAGCTGGGCTAGAGCGGGCTGCTGGCGAGCTTGCGTGCCGTCCGCTTAGCGGTGTTTGCATGTAGTCAGACCTCTATATATAGCCCTGCATAGAGACTGTGACTCACGCTCACCTAAAATCACTCCAGAAAGTCCAGAAAAACAACAAGATTATGAGAATCTGAACATAAAAGGAGAAAAAGTGTAACTTGGATCGGCCCATTTCTCATGTTCTTTGGCTCTTTTTTCTTGCTGATCCAACTTTGCTGGCTGTATAAACTTCATACTTTTTTACAGTTAAAGACCTTGGTGTCATACTTGACAGCGATTTGTCTTTTGAAAACTACCTTTCCAATGTTTTTAGAAGAGCATTCTTTGACCTTAGAAATATTGCTAAGTTATGACTCATGCTCTCCGTTTTTGATGCAGAAAAGCTAGTTCATACATTTATGACCTCAAGACTGGATTATTGTAATGCATTACTGGCTAGATGTCCCGCATTCCTCATAAACAAGCGTCCACTGGTTTAAAATGCAGCAGTTAGAGTCCCTACAAGATTCAGAGAGTCTAATCGTATCAGGCCTATTTTATCATTGCTACATTAACTGCCTGTTAGTTTCCTATCAATTACAAAACAGCTACTTACTATAATGCCGTAAATGGTCTAGCGCTTTAGAAAATCAGTGGCCTTCCATCATGCTATAATCTGTCACACTCATTAAAGTTGATACATTTGTACTATCAACATGAACGCCGCAGTGAGTACTAGTGGCAGCGGTTTACCACAGTGAGTACTAGTGGCAGCTGTTTACCACAGTGAGTACTAGTGGCAGCTGTTTACCACAGTGAGTACTAGTGGCAGCTGTTTACCACAGTGAGTACTAGTGGCAGCTGTTTACCACAGTGAGTACTAGTGGCAGCTGTGCTGGTTAGGGCTAGGTAATGACTCTGGAAGAAAAGATTCCAGCTTCACTGCTTTATTTATGCTTTTGTCCCTTTGGATAAACCATGAAAACTTTACACTTTGCACATAATGGCACTGCGGTTGTACCATAAGAGATGTGAAGAATGTGAGCTGCTTTCAGAGAAACACATTATTACATAATCAGTGCCACCAGGAGTACGTAAAGATTAAATAATATGTCATCAACAGTGATTCACTTCTGTAATTTACTGTGGATTGCATTCATAACAACCTGGAGTGAATAATCACACCAGACTACATTTTGAAGCAATTAAGCACCAACCAAATAAACCGACCGCTGACGTCAAATGGACCTCAGATCCCCACTGAGACCTACAATGTGAAAGCAGCCACAGTGTCAGTTTTGACCAGCACATAATGATTTGGCATTTTCAGAGTGCAAAAGTCTAGCCTGTTGGACTGTGTGGCTCTTTGTGTGTCTGCTGGACAGTAAAGTAGTCAGAGCCACACGAGTACCAGTGCTGCCCTGCTGTTAAAGACGAACTGTCAGGGGGACAGAGCTTTGGGCAATACCTCCCTATATCCAAACCCCACATCCCAGTCAGCCTATTCACTTCTCTTATTTTTCTCATTTTCCCCTTGCATTTTGTCTCTCCCCTCATACAGAGAGCCAAGACTGCTTCAGGCTCTAACGCTTTCCCCTCCCTCCCTCTCTCTCTCTCTCTCTCTCTTTTGCTCACATTCTCTCTTCCCTCCCTTCCGCTCACTCTGCCCTTGCTGTAGCAGACACATTGCAGTCACACGCGCTTGCACTCACAGACATCGACTTACTCTCTGCATCAAAAGCAACAAATCAGACTCGTCCGGCACAAGAATACGGAGTGGGGATGAAACTGTCGAAAACAAGGCATTGATTGACCATGCAATAAACGAGAACAGCTGACGCTCAAGCACATGGTTATCTGAAGGTTCTTTGTGGCTATAGGTGATGGTTTCCCACTTTAAGGGCAGGGCTTCCTGGGACCGTTCGTAGGAGTAAAACAAAAGAGCCAGTGGAGAAAAACAAGTATGTGGATGCTACCCAAAAGCACACTTTGAGGAATCACGAGGGAACGAGACTGCTGGAGAAGACCACAGACGAGGAGGAATTTAAAAATAAGAAAAAAGGTTGGTAGGTGTTTGTCATTTATCCCCTAAAGGTTTTAAGGGAAGGTTTTAGGCTGAGCAGAGGAATTAGGAAAGAGGAAAGGAGATAACTAGTTTAGAGAAGATAAGTCTAGGAAGACAGAAACAGTTCAGGACGGATTAATCAGAGAGAAAACAACAGGGACTGATCGAGCTTGAGAAGGGAATCATGCAGTGAAAATGAGTGTATCAGAGAAACACCTCAAGTCCATCTAGACAAGACTGTGCACATACACACGCTGCTCGACTCTAAACCCACAGGGTCTGCTTGAAAGCAAGTCTAATTGGATTATTTGCTTTAATGCGCCAGTTTACAGGAAGAATCAATTAATTTAGGATCCTCAACAGCATAATACGCAGACATCAGCAAACAGACAGTATTGATATACAATAAGGTTTGCACTTCCGTTTAAACAACAGAATTAAAGTTGTTGTGAGCCAAAGTCTAAAAAGATATGCAAGAGCAGAAGGAACACAAATCGAGACATGACAATACAAAATGAATTACCAGAATTTAATGTTGGTTAAATATTAATTAAATGGGAATTTTGTTTCTTTTGGCAGTTACTCTGAGATGAGGCGGATTGGAAGGCACTGGCTACCTGAAGCACCTTTGCAGATAAAAGAAGATCTGAATAAAACATGTTTTCACTGGATCCTGAATTTGAAAATACTCTGAGGTGAAATGGGCTTTTGCTACTAAGGAGAATCCTGCCGTATGAATGTTTCAAAAATCTGGACATAGAAACATAATAATATGTAATGACAATTAAGAAAGAAACAAACCACGCAAACCCATTCGTGTTTAACACTGAGAATTAAGAGGATGCGGCTGTGTGACTCACAGCGGATAAAGGAACGTCAAGGCAGTAATGATGTGACTGTCACTAATTCATCCATCTGACATCTGATCAAACTCACAGTGTCATGATTGCTGGTCATTTACTAAGAGGAATAAAATCAACCCTCAGAACAATCATCTGAAGTCAAGATTTCCTCCCTGGATTTTTATGTGAAGTAATGAGGGATCAAACAGGGCATTTCACCTCTAAAAGAACGGAAAAGATTGGAAACCATTTTAAATCTTGATGAAACAGACACGACAGGTATGGAAAATGGCAGTGTGTATGCATATTCTGTTCTGTTTGTCATTTTCTTTTTTCTTCCATACTCAAACTACTCAAAGGCAGGTGGAAGCCTATGAGATCAGTTGTTTGTTTCAAGGGTATTTACAGCGTGTAATCCCAGATTGTGCGCAACAAACCCAAACTCCACTGGGTATTCCCTTTTTATATGCACTATTGAAGCAAATTTTGAACACATACAGCTTTAAGCCAATTGCGCATGGTTATTTATAGTATGTATTTCTGCACCCCACACTGCCCCATCTCATCTCTTCATTACTCTCCCTTTCGTACTTGCACAAACACTCTCGTGCTCAAGACACTCTCGCGCTTTGTGATTGTGACACTGGCGCCATTATGTAATGCTGAAATAAGCAGGCCAAAATCACGTAAGGCAACAATTAGAAGCATGGAACATTGCAGCATAACACACAATTACTGATGTAGACGGATGGGCTAATTAAACCCAATCAAGCACTTGCAAATGTTCTGAGACATTTGTGTGTTAGATACCACAAAGCTTCAGTCACAGTTCTAAAGCAATCAAACTTTATTTACACACTCATTATGGTGCTGTCTGCTGCTCTCTACTGTCCTTGCACCGGCTGGTTGGTCCGTTTCTCTTTTGTCCATTCTATCGCACACACAGACAGTTATGTATCAGGTTAATGGAGCAATCAGACCCCTGTAGAATAGCAGGGAGCTGCAGGGAGGAGAACAAACAGAAGGACATAAGACTTGGGTAAATAGATACACTTTGTCTGCTAACATAGCCACAACAACAGCCAAATAATCTCACATCTGTGATGAGAAGACAGCCAGGGCATTCATCACTTAGAACGTGACTGATCATCTTGGGGCTTGTCCCTGGCAGCCATATCGAGTCTCTCTCTCGCTTACAAAGCAAGGGAAAAGTTTAAGGTTCTTGCCGCACTTCCTGGGTCCATGATAAATGCCTTGAAATTCAAACAACTGTCTAAGGATTCCAGGTAGACCATTAATCTGAGCACTGGACATCAGTAACTTGGCTCAAGATTAGCTCCTCTTTGAACTGATACATTATTAGATAAAGCAAGCTTATACTGGATGAATGAGTAGGCATAACACCAAGTCTCTGTGGTAATTAATGGATAACTGCATTTGTGCTAAGAATCAGCAAATTTTGTGAAATGTCAATTAAATAGCTAAGAGATGAAGCTGCTAATGTTGTTTCCTTACACAGGTCTGTGGACAACCTGGATTACCATGCCACGCTCAGCACCAGGAAGTCCATCAAGAGGAACTGATTGGTTGCAAGAACAGGACAACTCAAAATGGATCCAGTCGAGGAGATATCCTGCATTGTCTATTCCTGTCAGCACAGTAAGTGCCCGTCTCTGTCCTATGCCTCAATCAACAATCCTCTGGCTGGGCCTCATAGGCTTTGTACTGTTAAGAAGTGGACCAGGTGTGTTGGCAGGAGAGACATGGGGCATGGTGTCTATTTGCCCAATCCATTGCGTTTGTCGAAACCTTTCTGAGTCTCTGAGCACACTCTGTGTGAATAAAGGTCTTCTTTTTGTGCCACCAAACATTGATCGTCGCACTGTGGAGCTTCGTCTTGCTGACAATTACATCCTGGAAGTGGGAGGAACAGACTTTGCCAATATGACAGGACTGGTTGACCTGACACTGTCACGTAACACCATCCATGCTCTAAAACCACTAGCTTTTGCTGATCTGGAGAGTTTGCGCTCCCTTCACCTGGACACCAACCGTCTCACTGTGGTGGGTCCTCAGGATTTGACGGGTCTTATTAACCTTCAGCATCTCATCATTAACAACAACCAGCTCACTGATGTTTCTGGAGATGCTTTTGATGATTTCTTACTAACGCTGGAGGATCTGGACCTTTCTTACAACAACCTGCGCAAGGTACCTTGGGAAGCCATTCAAACTATGGCAAGCCTGCACACCTTAAACCTGGATCACAACCTAATAGACCAGATTACTGAAGGTTCTTTTGGTGAACTCTACAAACTCTCTCGACTGGATATGACCTCAAACAGACTACAGACTCTTCCTCCTGATCCACTGTTTTCCAGATCCCAGATTGGAGTTGTCAGTCCAACACCATACAATTCCATAATCAGCCTTAACTTTGGGGGAAATCCCCTGCACTGCAACTGTGAGCTGTTGTGGCTGCGACGACTGATCCGTGAAGATGATATGGAGACATGTGCCACACCTACTCATTTGGCAGGACGCTACTTCTGGTCCATCCCAGAAGAAGAGTTTACCTGTGAGCCTCCACTAATCACCCGTAATACCAACAAGTTGTGGGTGCTGGAGGGCCAAAGAGCCACACTTAAATGCAGAGCTATCGGTGACCCTGAACCAGTTATTCATTGGGTGTCGCCAGATGACCGTATAGTAGCCAACTCAAGTCGCATTCGTTCATACTACAATGGCACACTGGATTTTTTAGTGACACGTGCCAGAGATGATGGCACCTATACATGCATTGCCATTAATGCAGCAGGAGAGTCCACAGCTCTGGTGGATTTAAAGATCATTCCTCTGCCCCACAGAGGGAATGGCACAACATCTCTTATTAACCACAGAGACCCTGGATCCTCTGATATTAGCAGTGGACGGGGAGGGGTTGAAGGAGCAGGGACTGGTGTAGTGACTGTCCGGAATGTCACTGGGGGAAAAGCAGAAACTGGAGAGAAGGGAGGTGGAAGCAGCAATGGAGGAACAGAGAACTTGGTAGGAGTCCTGGGCGTGACCTCCAACTCAGCCCAGATTCGCTGGAAAATGGGTCAGTCTTCAACACCCTTTCTGGTGTGGATGTATCAGATTCAGTATAACAGCACGGCAGATGATGCACTTGTTTACAGGTAAGACTGGTTTATTTCTTGGTTTCACAGTCCTTTTATTGTGCAGCAAAACCTTTTTGACAAAACAAGCAAACAATGTGTTGTCATCAATCAGAAGAACTGAATGCATGTAAACATCACTGCTGCTCATGTTCATGGATTAGAGGCCTTAGATATTGATGAAAGGATAAAAGCCAAAAGAAACAGACGCAGCCCCAAAGCGGAAGAAAGATTCAAGTTGAGCCACAAGGCTAAAAAGATACAGGCAGCTATTTATAGCCAAAAAGGGGTAAAGGAAACAGAGCAGTGGAGTGCGAGGAAGACCTGCTCTCTCTGGGGAAAATAGGATGGACCCTTTAAAAGAGCAATACCTACAGATTTGAGGACAGTGTCACAACGCATCAGGAAGAGTGAAATGGATCTAAATGGAGAGAGATAGGCGACAGAAAGATGGGACAGGACACTAGGGTTGGGCTGTGGGAGTATACTGAACCTCTTCTCAAGGCTCACAAACAAAACTTAACTGGTTAGGTGAGGCTGCATTAAGTCTAGATATACTACCAGAAACAAAATGAAAGAAAAATCTTTCCATGGCATCCTCCATTTTACCAACCAATTCATTTATATTTATCTTTTTCTTACAGTCTTAGACCTCAGGGACTTTATCCATGCACACGCAATACCTCTAAAGAAAGCTTGCAAAACAATTCATCATGTACGTGTACAACATATTGTACAATACAGGAATTCACTCCGACATGCTAGGGAAATATCCTAAGAGGCTTGACAAAAGAAAGGAGGATACCAAGGATTGGGATCAATAATGCATAGAGAGGGTAAGGGGGCATGTTTGTGCAACATGGAGGGAAAAACATATACAGGCAAAGGATGATGTATGGGGGTATGAGGGCAGCAGAGGAAGCAGCAGTTGCTCAGTGATGGCAGGCAGAGAAGTAGATGAGTGGGAGGCCAGCATCTTCATAATGGAGCTGTTACTACAGCTATTCCCATCAACATGCAGGATTCTCTAAGTATAAACACAGTAAGACATTCAAGGCCAAAAGACAACATACATTAATTCAAAATGACTGCCCACCTTCTGTGCATTACTAAACTGGTCTCAACTATACAGATGATTTTTCCCTGACATTTCTGTATATTGCAGGAATGTTCTAGGTTTAATACATGTTTAGCTGCATTTATAGCATCTGTGGCAATTACCAAATTTAATAATTTCAGGTAGCCCCTTTGTTTGTCTTTGTTTTAAACCTAAGATTATAGTTACAAGTAAGACACTTACCATTAGTATTAAGTATAAACGTCATATGTTAACATGCAAAATAATATCCAATTCCTGTCATGGCCATGTAAAGCCAGTAAGCCCTTGTCATGCCAGTAAGCCATAACAAACGCAAGCAGGGTGGGAGGCATTAAGATATATTGGCAATGCATATATATATATTGTGGTGAAGGTATGATCTGGCATCAACAGGTGGAGATTTTGATAGACCATTGTATGTACTGTAGATGTATCCACACGGCTTTCAGTGGATAGAACTGCCTTGAAATTACTGACATGAAAGTGACAAAAGAAATCATGGATGGCTTCAAAAATACAGCAGGACGTGTGCCTGATATAAAAAAAAGAGTTATTAAATTAAAGTTTGCAGGGTAAAAATCTGGCTCAAAGGCTGCTGTTGCGTGCTGTGTGCGTGCTCTGTGAGTAGTCCTTTGTGAGGAGTTATAATGCAGGTGTGTGTCTGAATGGTCAAATACATTTAAAAAATGTATGAAAATTCCCATCTGGGTACATAGGCATGTAAACATAGTTGGTTGTCTAAAGTGAATGTAAACAAAAAAACCAAACAAATCACTTGAATTATAGTCAAACTAACCACGAAAAACAGCCCCACTGCAAAGCCTTACAGCTCGAATAATACACACGTTTCAGGAAGAATTCATGTAAGTGCTTAAAAAAATACAAGCTGCATGTTTCTGCTTTCAAAGCCACAAAGTGAATGGCCTTGTTTAGTGCTATTGTAAGTGTCTTACTGTAACCATGGTTTCTGCTTCTAAAAAAATAAGGAACGAGCTGAATTTTTTATATGGTAATTAACATTAGGCCACTTATGCTAAAGTGGCGTAATGTCACATGCCACAACTTGCACTGAACCAGGAAAATTTATTTAATAAGATGTAATTATTGAATTGTGCAGGTCAAGAAGAAAAAGCCCTACCATACACCTAACCTTTTAATGTTACAATGTAAACTAAAACCACTGCAAGCACATTTCTGACCACCATAAGGAAATACAGTAATTGGTGGAGTTTGCTTATTTCTTAGTCGAAAACAAACATTAAAATAATGCAATAATTTATGCAAACGCTTTTATCCAAAGCGACTGAAAGTGCATTCAAGGTATACTTTATCAGTAAATGTGCACCCTGGGAATAGAACCCACAAAGTTTGCACTGCTAACGCAATGCTCTAGCAACTAAGCTACAGGAACACCATAATAAAACATCATTTATAGCTTCAACTAGTAGAACATTAGGACACATTTCCTGTGAAGCTCGTAATTCACAATCATCCAAAAGATACTGAAATTTAATGTGCAGATAAGTATGCAAATGCCTCATTGATATGCAGTGACACATTGAGCTCAAAAATAGAAGTCTGCTTGCATGTGAACACAGTCTTTGATTCCTTACAGTGCAGTATTTTTTCAATCGTACGACAGTTCTTTTGACTGTGGCTGATACTTAAGGACAGATATTGTACGGCAAAAAATAAATAAATAAACATGATGAATCTCACAAAAGATTGTTGAATCGAAAAGAGCACAAAGCATTTTGAAAGCAAAGCAAAGGAGATTCAAAACTGTTCAAGGTCCTTCCAGCAGTAGCCATCAATTACCTCTCAATGCAATGAATTAAGAGTCTTGAGTCATGTGTAACCATCCAAAGCATTTTCATTATAGGCATTTATGTCAAAGCAAATCCTGAGGACACAGCCAATGAACTCCATTTAAAAAGGGCTGTATATACCCCCCTTATCTTAGCCTTTATTCAGTGTGTTTAATTACAAAAAATGCAATAAAATGTACACAATTAAGCATGTCTGACTCATATGTAAAATCAGTAATAAGGTGTTTTCCTATTATCAGAGCAATCCGAGCATGTAGCACCAGCCAGGCACAGCAGGGAAAAACTAAGGCAACCAACTTCAAAAACACGCGCAGGCAGCACAACAGACAGCTACACAACAATGTGTTTTAGGAAACAGCTCTAAAACCTACCTCAGATAGATTGACAATTACATTAAATAATTGCATCTTTTAATTAGCCAATGAACATGTGATTTGTATTACATATACTATATAGCAAGATACTATTTGGCAAATGTACATTGATATAAGGCCAGAGGAGTAAGGGTCTCCCCAGCTGAGTCTGGTTCTTTTCAAGGTCTTTTTTCCTCCTCTACATAAACATATAATGAAGTTTGTTTTCTAGCCACAGTCACCCCTGGCTTGCTCACCGAAAGCTTTAAGACATTAATATCAAGATAAATTAGCATCTGCAAGTTTTGCACGTGAAGAGTGGGATTTGAAAATGTGTAACTCAAGTTGCAAGCATAAAATAAAGATTTGCAAAGCTAAGTGCAGACCAATATGCATAAGGCAGAGGCGAGCCTACCTTTCTTTGTAACCAATTAAACTGAGTTTTTGTTGGTTGACTTATTATAATCTGACTGGTTAAATAACATGCCAGTCAGCTTTTTATTTAAGCATTGTTCATGCTGCCAAAACTGTATTACTCTTTTCATACAAAATTCAAAATACAAAACTCACATATTAATGCACATTCTTTTATAATGTGTTATTTTACTTAAGTTTTACAAGATTTTCTTTTCAAATCTTTATTTTATGTCTAAAAAAGTGGAACATTTTATATTTACTAGTTTACCTTAATACTAAGGCAATACTGATACATAATTAATTTAAAATTATCAAAGAGTCTAATCAAAAACATCTAAAACTCTATCTAAAACGGAGTCTGTTGCTATCTGTTAACCTGCACATTTCCCCTTCCTTGCAGCTTATTAATTGAAGACATTTCACTACATAACTGTGTATAACGTTTTTGTACTTTATGCCTTTTTTTGTACTTTATGCTTATTGATGCACTCTTTACCTCTTTGTATTTCTCATCGGATTTCTCTCTCTCTTTTTTATTTGGTGTCAGAATTCTGCCTCCAACCAGTAATAGTTTCCTGCTGAAAAACTTGGTGTCCGGAGCAGACTACAGCCTGTGCGTCTTGGCCATATTTGATGATGGCATCTCCTCCTTGGCTACAACAAAGGTGTTGGGTTGCATCCAGTTCAGCACAAAAGAGGATTATCCAGAATGCCGTTCTCTGCATGCTCACTTCCTGGGCGGCACACTGACAGTGATGGTGGGTGGTGTGGTGGTGGTGACCCTTCTGGTCTTCACCGTGGCCATGATGGTGCGCCATCGTGTCTGTGGCGAGTGTCGAGATGATGCCAATAGACCGGGCAAGTTTATGCCAACCAAAGGGGTGGATGTTTATGCCCAAACAAACGGAAACAACAGCATGATGATGGTGGCACTGCCAAACGGAGTCTTGGCCCAGAGATCAAAAGCAACCCAGGACAAAACTAAACACAAGTCTGGCTCCATCCCCAAACCAAAACAAAGCCCGGAGCCACACCGCGGGCGGAGCATGGACAAATGCGGTAGGGGGGAAGGGGCGGGGAGAGAAAAATGTTTCACTCCCCTCACGCCAGAGAACGAGAGACTGACCCTCTATTATTCGCCAAGTAACACATTACCCCTACCTACACACAAGGCTGTGAAGCGAACTGGTAGACTCAAGTTGCAGACGTCTCTGGAGAGAGATGGAGACATGGACAGGGGTTTGGGGGGCAGGCAAGTCTTGGCCTCTTTTGCATTGACACAGGATGGAGAGGAAGGAAGAGAGGAAGGGTCGGACTTGGGGAACGCTCTGAAAACCAAGCGAAGCTGCTCGTTCGACGTGGGTGAAATCACCACCACTACGTGCTACGGCTACGCCAAGCGGCTGAGCGTTATTTGGACCCGTCGCAGCCAATCGCTGCATGGCATGCTCGTCCACTGCGCCTCTGCCACCAGCACGTCCAGCGCGGGCAGCGAGCAGTACGACCATGCCCTGACACAGAACTATCTACATGCCTTTGCTTCAAACAACTCCTCAAATTCCAACTCTAACTCTACTTCTAACTCGAACAGTAGCATGACTGTCAATCCAAGAGACCTGGAGGAAAGTGTGGTGTAGTCTTTGCTGTCTAAGTGTCGTGACGCAACGCACAACACGTTTAGGGGAGAAGCGACCTATTAAAAGACCAAAACAAACAAATGCAGTAACTCGAGGGGAACAAGAAGGAACACCAACTATGAAAATGAGATTAAGACAAATTATCAGGGGAGAGCAGAGTTGATGAGTAGCAGCGCTCCTGACACAAAGAATTGGCTATTATTTGATGACCGCCATTATTCTGAGCCATCACAAGGCTCGAAATCAAATTAAGTAAAGACAAAGAATGACAAGTAGGATTTGAAGAAAAAAGAAATTCAAGGACAGGTTTCTGTTTTATGATGGGCCCAAGGCTTGGGGGATTACAACCTAGAGCATCTGTTTCAACAAGATTAATTAACCAATTAATAAACTGTTGAATAAATCAGATGCAACTTTATACTGAAGCAACACTATTTGAATGCTAATGTTGAGCTGAAAGAGGGTAAATAACACAAAAACAACTTCAAAACCCAAAGAGGGAGCACATTATCTGTCGAAATAGCATACGAGGGGGAAAGTATATAAATACGCTGTAAAGTGTCTTTTCAATTTCTGTTCTTTTGGTGGTTATGTTTTTCGATGATAATTGAAAAGATGGGGAGGGGGAGTTACTGAACATTTCAAACCGTTGGCTACAAGGAAACGGAGAATCATTTGTTCAAATGTCATTCAACAGTGGTCTCTGAATAGTCATAATTGTTCTTGTCTGATCAGCCTTTTCCCAAAATCACAAAAAGAATAAAAAAACCTGTTCTGTACAACTGATATTCTGTATTGTGGAATGAAGCTGTAATGAATCTCTAACTGAGATCAATCTGATATGATCGGTTAATTGCGTATGAGAGGCTAGTCTT
Source organism: Botia almorhae (assembly GCA_036877575.1). Classification (NCBI taxonomy): domain Eukaryota; kingdom Metazoa; phylum Chordata; class Actinopteri; order Cypriniformes; family Botiidae; genus Botia; species Botia almorhae. Next base: position 93,088 of record JAZGTJ010000236.1, read on the forward strand.
TAAAGCCACATGGCATACACAATGCTTTGAACCTCAAAAACAAAGGCTTTGCGGTTGACTGGCATGTCAGCATACAGCACCTAAAATCCTGATTAAAATGTCAGATAGGATAATACGCTTAATGTCTCTAATGTGCTAATAAGACTCCATTAGCGCAAATTCCAGTGCTGCTCGCTTTGGTTAAGATTTAATCACAGATAATAAATAATAAAAACAAGGTTGGCTAATAGGGAAGACCTCAGTAGTAAAGGTTTAAATGCATGTCATTTCCTGCAATATATCTTCCTTTCTGCTGTGTGCATGAGGTGCAAATGCAGTTATGAGGGAGACCAAGCCCACTGCAGACTGGTTTATATAACAGCTGACAGAAGAGCGAGAGATGGAGATGAAAGAAAGGAGACAGGATGGAGGTGTGATGTGTGGACTAGAAAAAAAAACAGTGGCGCAGTTAGGGAAGGTACAGTATACAGCCTGCAACAATATGCAACATGCCAGCTGAAATATCATGCTGACTGCAGTGTTTCAATGAATGAGCATAATATTATATTATATCATAAATGCTCCCTGGAGCTTAGGTTATAGCTTTGTGTAAATTGGTGCCAATTTATAGAATCGACAGTGTCTACCTAAAATAATCACACAAGCTCTATTCCAAAACCTAGTGAGCCGTCTCACTGACCACTGTTTACTGTGGCGGCTACTTTTTAAGAGACTGATGGCTTAAAGCCCCATTCTTTTAATGGTGCAAAGTGCCAAATAAACTTGTATAATGGCACAGATAATATTGTGTAACATGTGAAATGTAATGAGATGGGGCTGATTCTTTGTAGTATTGAAGACAATACAATTTACATTCAAATTACAAACAATTATATACAAGCGACATCCAAAATTTCACTCAGCTGGTTGCAATGCATCCTGGGATTGCCTTATTCACGAAATACACATGCAATGCTGTTTTAGTAGGTACATACTTTTACTACAACCTTCGGAGTGCACCTACGGTGCTTTAAAACGCTGCCTATGTAGGGAGATCCCTGGGGATTTAGAACAGAGCTGTCCAGAAGGCTGTACTAAAGCTCTCCATTATTACATTTTCTTATTACAAAATCCACCCAACAGAAGCACTGCCTCTGGTATTTACTATAGCTCCAGTCAGAAACACCACATACTAATGCCACGGTCTAATTTCTGCAGACTCTTTTGTTGCTAAGTGTGATGTCTAAAATTCAGGCACACTTTTTCTTTCTAAAGCACCCCCCAGAGTGCATAAATGTCTTTACACAGTGTATGAAGTGCACACAGCTCAGAGTTCAGAAAGCAGTGTGGGCAGCACATGGGGGAGGAGAAGGAACTGTTCCCTCTGACTGCCACAGGCAACACTCTGCCCCCCTTTACCCAATTAAAACCCACTGATTGGCACGTCGGTGGTTAGCACATCATGCATGCAGACGGTGCAGTAGCAGTGATGCAGACAGAGCTGGCCTGTTCTCTCTCTGGCAGTGATGACTTCACTGCAGCTGCACCCACTGAGCGCTCTCTCTCTCTCCCCTCCCTCTCCTGAGAGTTCTGGCAAGACAACCCAGCAGCACAAGAAGCAACTAAGCAACTTTAGTCCTTTGAGCTTCAAACTCAAACCTACTGAACCCTGAGGTTTTAAAAACAAAACACAGGGCGGTTAACATCTGCAGTGTACACTGACTAAGTGCTTTCTCAATAGGGGCTCTTACACATGCAGATTGAATTGGTAAATTAGCAGACATTTAGCTGACTTTACAATACCCTCATATTAACTATATTTCATATTAGCTATATTTCAGCCCCTCCACTTCAACTGTCATATACAGACCACATCCAGCTTTTTAAATAATATTTGGTCCTGAATTGTCGTTTTTCATTAAAATACCCTGCTTTACTCCTAGGTTAGTACATAGAGTAAAATTACACAGACGAGAATCTCTGCTGCCTCTACACACTGCTGTCATACACAACGTGTCTATCAAAAATGTATTTGAGTGCTAATTAAAGTTGCAATCCGTAACCGTAGCCTCACTACCGCCATCTCTGTTTAAAGCATAAAACTGCATGTTACTTTACATACTTTTACTTCATGCATGTTTAAATCAAATGAAGCCAAACTGACATTTCCCGGGAAATCAGACCCGCCAGGTCAAATTATAAATCATTAATGTATAAAGTTACCATTGGGAACTGGAGTAAAGCAAGATGGTTTTGAACACTGATCTGTTATATCCTTGCTCAGTAGCTAATTTGGTTCATTTTTAACGAACAAAAGATTTATGAATTTGCGCTTTTGTTACGCAGGCGAGCCTGTAATCTTATATTGGACAATAAGGGAAAAGACAAAAACAGAGAGACTCCCTGGGTATCGAACCCCCCTATTCTGCGCTGTTAACACAATGGTCTACAAGTTGAGCTACTGGAACACTGAATTTCCATATGCAACACCCAGACTAGATTATGAGGCTTGATTTTTCATTTTTTTTGCCTTTCTATTGACCAGTGTCTGGATCAATGATAGTTGAAAGTCTTACAGGCTGGACACGGGCCACTCAGAGCAAATTCACTGGCTTTTACTAGCATATCAATGCACTCGTGGCTGTTATTACCTGAGGTTATTTTAAGCCATTTATAGAAGGTAAAAGACTCTGTAATCTTTACACGCAGGCTGGAGAAAGTCCAGTTCAATTACTAAAACGGTTGATTCCGCCAGGATTAAAATTTCAGAGATGATCAGGTAATTATTACATTACTCCACCTCCATATAAAGCTAATCCCATGTGAATAGGGCTTTAAATAATAATGGGGAAAAGCAGCAGCTGATGGGAAACTCTACACTCTGAAACAGACAAAGAATTCAACTGGATCATACAGCTCCATGGCATCACCAAAAGACCCAGACCGCTCACTTATCTTTTCCTCACCTTGTTCCTCTCTCCCCTGCTGTCTGGCCTCCTCAGAATCCCAACACCAAGGACATGGAGAACACTGATAAGTGTACATTTTGACTTACTCACCTCACTTTAACACCTGTAGGTCATGATGTTCCCACTTTGCTGTTTATTTAAGCAGGGCAGGAAGGTGGTATGGGGGGAGAAGACCACCACCTCCGTGACTATTTAACCACCCCTTCTTATATCCCCCCTGCCGACAAAGAATTACCCAGAATCCTCTGCCTGTTCTGCTTCATGTCTTCTCCCTGTCTTTCTACTCTTATCGAGACCCACAACCTTTCCCGTCGGGACCGACAAATGCGGGAGTCTGACAGGAGCTTTTCTGTCGAGGTTCGAGCTGTCAGCCCCTTCTGCACATTCCCGGGACCCCCAGGGTGCATACACTCTCACTATTAGAAGCCCTCTCTTCATCAGGGGTAAGATTTCTCATTCACAACAGGCCTCAGCTGCCAGCGCCGCTAGCCAGGACTTTGAAAAGGCATTAAGTAATACCTTTTAGTTTGCGAGGTGCCGTGTTCCATTCATGCGGTCCCTTTGTTCCAACACCTTTGATTCTGTTCTCCTGTGAGCACCTCCTTTATTTTTAATGGAGTCGAGTGAGAACTAACGGCGTACAGGTTTTTAGATCCAAAGGGATATATACTCTAATCTGGTTGTATAAGAACGTCTAGCTCGCATAGCACCTCCTACCGCGTGCCTTTGTTTTTGAGCTAATATGCTGTTATCACTTCCCTGTAATCTGTAACAACATGTATTTTAGAATTCTTTAGATCCTGAAAACTGAGAGGAAACTCATCTGCTGTAAAGTAAAATGCGAGTTACTGGAGACACTTTTGTTTACTGGATTCATTTTTGGAAGGGTTTAACTACACAGCAAAAATATTTTATTTAGTATTTTTCATTTTTTATACCCCAGTTGTCTTTGTTTATTACGTAATTGTTTCTTTTGGTTTTAATCATAAACTTAAGTACAAGAAAAAAAAAACGCCTCTGGGGTAATAAAAATAAACGTAACATCTTACACAACACTGCCTGAAGTACATTTGTCTCGTGTTAATAAACCTAATTTAATATCTTGCGCAATATTGCTTCAGGTACATTTATCTTGTTAATAATCATGTAATATATTAATTTGTTTAAGTACATTTATCTTGTGTTAAGGATTTAAACCAGACAAAACTAAAGATTAAGAAAGGTAATTTTGCAGTGTTTTTGCACCCGTTTCCATAGTAATCTCTCAATGGTGTTCCAATAATAACACACATCTCTGAGAAGTAGTATCAGAACCTTCAAGTCCCTGAGGGTTTGATTGAGGATTATAAGCAAAGGCACCCTGATATCAGCAACAGCATCCTCATGGGAACACTGTTGCATCTAGCTGGAGGCCAACAGTGGTTCTAATAAGAACTGCTTTGGCTGTTGGAAGGGCTTGTTCAGCTCTAATGATGAGTACAGCCAACAGAGGCAATACTTATTACATGGAATTGACATATAACAGAACTACACTAACAATCCCTAACCTGACAACATACTGCAAAGGGCTGCACAAGTCAACCAGTGACCATAAGGGCAGCACAGAGATCACCAGATCTCCAAACAACCCCTTGATCCGAGTAAAGCTAGATATTGATTCTGCGGTCACATGCCAAACAGATGAGGGTCACGTGCAGCTGTGTATATAGATCAGTTCCACTCATCTGTGACCTGCTGGAGTCACATTGCAGTCTGGGGGCCACAGAGTCATTAAGTAATACTGTAACTAGAGATGTCAATTTAGCTCATTCATTTTCTGTAAAAATGTACACAATGAATCATCTCTGGCTGTTTGCGGCATGTTTATAACGTGCTTTGCCAAGTAAAAGACATCCGTTTGTATGTGTACATAAACCAACGATTAAAAAAATTGTGCAGTTGGAATACAAGACTGTGTCCTGTGTAAAAAGTCTATCTCAAACAGATTGATACACTCAATTACTGTACACTGTACGCCTGTGTTATGCTTATGCTGACGCAGAACTGTAGAACACGCAGTACTGACTTCTAAAGCCACTTATTCCATCCTTTAATCTTTCACAATTGTTTTTCAAATCAGCTTCAGTTGTGGCTCTTCTCAGCACATTCTATTGATAGAGGATATAATAATTAATTACTAAGAAATAATCCTCGTATCATAACAAATTTGCTTGAAATTTTACAGACAGAGACGCTAACGATAACAAAAGGTGTTCACAATGAAAAAGAACAGACAGAGCTGCTTGTAAGGACATGAGCAGCCAATGAAGAATTGATGTTTAGTTGTTTGTTTTCGTTAACCAGCGTACGGCTGGTACTAAAGAAGCACACCTCTACCTTGATAGAAGGTGAAAAGACCACGAAGACTACGAAGGACAAACACACTTCAGACTCGAGACCGTGGCCCTCCGGAGAGAACAGGATGGCGTATTTGAGTTTGCGTGCTGATTCAATTTCACATATTTACTTAGAGCGATCTTGCTCCTTGCCTGTTTTCTTCCCTCGCTCCATACCTCCTCCCTCTCTCTGGGGCTCTTAATCTTTGTCAGCGTCCATCACTCTTCCTCTGCAGCTTTCATGCAGAGACACACTCTCCAGTCTCACATCTTCAACTTGCATTCTGCTCGTATTCAGCGCGGCCTCCAGGCTCCTGACACGGGCTCGGCTCCCTGACAGTGATGAACATATCTCGATATCATATAAAAGCAGCCCTCACAGAGACGAGACACTGCAAATAAAAATTGAACGAAAAAGCAGGGGAGCCAAAGCACTGGAGAAGAACATTTAAAGAACTTAATGTTCAACGAACATGACTCGCGTTAGATCCATACAGAACGTGTGCCCGACAGGAGCATTTCAAAGCTAGCAGGACAGTGCTGAAAAACATAATGAAACATTCAGGAGTTTATTTAATCACACTGAACTGTTAGCACCAGGGGCGTAGCTTTGGCTCCAATTGTTTTTCTTTTCCTGATTTCCCTTACTTCAAAGAAAGTGCTGTCCTGTGGTTTCTAATTGAGATTCCTGGCAAAAGAAATGGCCTGTTTCTTCAAACATCTGTCTAGAACACTATTCTCACCTACTCAAGCGTTCTGTAATGGCCAACAACACAGTCTGCGAAATGCAGAATTCTTCCAAGTGTGGTACAAAGAGGAGTTGTCAGAGCATGAAAGTGTGTGCGCATGTGTTCAACTTTAATAGCAGCAGACTGTGGTCAGACTGCAAACCTAATTTAAGTGTGCTTGGCATATATTATTTAATCCCCACGGTAAAAAGGCTTAAAGTCATTAGATCACATTTACATCACCACAGTGAAAGGGTTTAAAGTCATTGGAAGCCATTTTTAAAAGAAAAAACACCACGAAACTGGGACCAAAACACATGGTAATTTGTAAGATCACTGGAAGAGGTAAATCATAGTAATCATACTGTGTGTGTGTTTGTATTATGTTTGTTATGCCTGGAATTGTCATGCTTGGAAACTAGTGAAAACAAGTAAAAAAAGAAATAACGAGAGACAAGTAATTAAAAAAATCTCATTTCCCTGCAGAACCTTTTCCAGTTAGAGGACACCTCAATCTTCTGCTCCATTTGTAACTTCTTTAACCTTCCTCTTACCTCAGGAGAAAATCCTTGAGGGAAGAAAAATTTGATTGTGTGGTTTGCAATTGTCCCCTGCAATTCATATGCCAAACGACCAGTAAGTGCATTTACATGCTGTCCTAGTACAAAGGTCAAAGAAAGTGTACATACAGTGTGAGAATATTAAAATTGTATACAGTCACATTTGAAGCTAGACGATGACTGATTCGAACACAGACATTTGCACACAGCCACACACAATTACAGATATCATGCCTGTCACTGCACAACATCTAACAAGTGTACTAATGAGGTTTGTTACGTGAAACCCAAATGACTTTAGGTGGCCCTAGCACAGTTAGCTAATAGGCTTAAAGACGTTTTAAACAAAACCCTAATGTAAATCTATAACAATAGTGATAAATGGTGACAGAAATGGTGTCGTTGTGTTGATATGCTGTTCGACACTGCATTAAACAGACTGTTGCTATGGTTACACCCTCAGGTGAGCATGACTTCTTTTCAAGAGTCTGTTTCGAACGCTTGTGATCAAACTTTTGCGGTTAATGAATTATAAACTGGTTAAAAATAGATGTTGAAACATACTTACTGTATGTAAAAAGAATATTTACATTTAAGACCCTTTGACTTAATTTTTGTTAATGAATAAACTCAGATTATTATCATTTATTGGCTGTTTCAAACATTACAAAGCATTATTGTATGCACAACAGTATAATATTATTTACACATAAATTATTTATAATAAAAATAAATAAAATTAAAATTAAAATGTAAACATTCTTTAGAAAATATTAAAGAATTGGATAAGAATCTTAATTTTGCGAGAATATTTAGAAGAATTTGACTGGCAACTGTACTGCAAGTCAGTTTTCATTAAAGCATTAGCTAAACGACTTGTTTTTTTGCAGTTGTCTTTCCTCACTTCTGATGTCCAATACATCCTGCAGTTCTGATCTAGACCTTTAAAGTGTGCCAACAGCAAACTCAAAGTCAGAGAGATGCTGGTTTCTCTATTCCACCTCAGCAAATGGATGGCATAACCATGCTCCATTATTTGAACAGTAAATTAAATCTCGTGGTGGTGGTTCTAGATAAATTGGCTATTTGAGAATGCCTAATAAAAACAAGGGAGCTCTCAAGCCCCACAGGAGAGGGTCCGCCTCCTCCCCACAGAGAGCAGCCGCGTGCGAGAGAGAACGAGAGAGCAAGTGATAAAAAAAGACAGGGAAAATAAGTGTAAGAGACCGAGTTAATGCGGTGAGGACGAAAGATGGAAATTAATCAAATGTGGAGGGACGAGAAAGCCTGTAAATTAAGACAGCGGGAGAGGTTTGAACTTCACGCCTATCCTGGAGCGTCTTCATCAGTCTTCATTAAAAACAGGCAGGCCGCAACACTGAGCAAGCGGCGGCCATGATGCCCAGCAGCTTGTAGTGATTCTCAGAATTCAGCAGGATGCTTCCGTTTTTCTAGTCACACTTGAGAATTGGGCCTATAGGGCAAATGAGGACTCGATATGCAGGGACCCGATCTTATAGCGTGGCTGCATCCAAAAAAGGTGAAGACCGGAAGGTGAGAAGAGAAATACTGGGATGGAATGGCAAAATGTGTGGAAGGCAATTTTCTAAGATGTTCTGTCACAAACTTTATTTTAGCTGTGAGGGAAATAAGATGGTAGAAACCCAAGTGGATGAACAGTAGATCTGGGTAGGGGGAAAATTATCTTGAAAGGTACTTAAAGTCTTGGAGTTTTTTTAAAGATTTGTGTATGAGGCAAGGCGAGAAGGAGATTAGATGAAGAGAGAGGAAATATGCTAGGAGGAAAAACGGTGTGGTCGGAAACGATGCGCTGCATTAAAATCTTCCCTGGCGACCACACTTCAAAGCTCAGCTGCGCTTGGATACATCTGTTCCCTCTCACACCAGTCTAAACACAACACACACAAGCTCTGTTGTTAATCTAGTAAGGTGCTTCACTGCAGACCCGTGGCATAGGCAGCTGCCTTCTAAGGCATCACAATTATCACAGAATCTCATAAGGGACTGATTTGGCTTACTATAAGGACTGACTTAGAAACATTTTCAATAGAGTTTGATGTTAAGATTTTCCTAAGCTAACAATGCAAAACTGAGCAAAATAATAAAATAGATTTACATTAAATAATTTAGATTACAGTCATTTTAATTAATACCTTCAGTAGTGAATGAAATATGTTTTTTGTAATTAACATTTCTTGCCTTGGTTTTATTCGTCATCTTAGATTTGTTTTTCACTGAGCGTCGCAATGCATTCTGGGAGAACAGTTTCCATGATGAATACACGGGATGCCGCTTTATAATTTGGCTACAATGAGGTATCTTACAAACCAGCTTACAAAATTAAGTTGCCCACCTTTTGGAACAGTCTTTTTATCTATGATGACTTTAAACAATGTATCAGTAGATCAGTTGAAAACAGAGGAACTTAAAATTTTATGCAACTTTATGCCTGTTGCAGCTGGCAGCCACAAAGCTACATTTTAATAGTCTGTGAAACAAATTTCTAAAGACACTTTCTTCCCTTATGGTTTAGGTAAACGCATTCATTTTATTCATACTGATTAAATCAAACACTCCCTGACAACCTCTCCCATCTGTGCCCCTCCCATCTGTACAAACCAGCACATCAGAAAGGGGTAAGGTCTGCACCCTTTATCCAGCAGCAACATTAGTGGCATTACTCAAACTCTGATCACATTATGCTGATAAAATACCACATTATATGCGTGTTACTGTCTATGGGCTGATGTGACTCATCCAGTGCGTTCAGATTTCTGTGTGGGAGACACAAAAAAGATGTTTATAGCTCCAGAGGACTCAAGATCTGATCAGAGCCTCAGAAGGCAGCCAGCATGGCTGACAAGACAGAGAAGCGCCTGGTATTCAGATGTGTTTCAAAGAAAACAGCACATTTAACAGAGGGAAAGGAAATCTATAGGTTCCGTCACAAAAATAAACCACCCATCCTGACTGATCGCTTACTTTCTTTCCGTCTGTCATTCCAGGCTTCCCGTGCACCTGTCGCTTATGCGCATTCAGGCGAACGTAGTGTGTTCAGCATTTGGCGCATTACCATTCTTTGACTAAAGCTTGTTCTTGGAAAACATATGCGACCAGTACACTATAATAATGACAGCATAAGCTCAGTTCAGTTTCACACCAGATCACCTTCAAAAAGACAAATTAAGCGATTTTTAAAGGTCTCTGGTGATCACAGTTGCGATGGCCCTGAATCGTTTATGCAAGCGGTGGTGTTGAGAACAGCCTTACCTTCACCCCACGGACGCGGAACTCTGCTAACGCTCTGCTCATTTTGGCAGCAGCAGCTGGCAGGTCTTTTCCGCTGGCGATCACTTTAACCAGGAGAGAGTCGTAATGAGGGGAAATGACAGCACCCTGGAAGGCAGAGGCGCTGTCTAGCCTGATCCCCATGCCCTCTCCACTGCGGAACACCTGCACAGGAGAAGAGATGATGGTGATGGTCAGAATACAGATTAGACTCATCATAGCTTTTGTGTTTGATTGACTCTCATTAGCCCAAATATTTGACTTGAGTTTGTTCAACAGGCAAAATCAACAAAAATGTTCTTTTCTAAGACAAAAATTATTTTATATAATTCTACATTATTTTATATATAATATAGTTTTATTAAAAAACAAACTAAAACAAAAACTAATTCGTTAAAGTAGTAAAAATATATACACATTTCTACACACGCATCCAAGTATTTACTAAACAAACACAAAAGGGTCAGGGCATGTTCAGAGTCTTGCGAATCAGTGCCATTTATTGGCACATACTCAAGGACAAACTGGTCAAATTGTCTGCCGAGTTCTTCCATATATGACCTCAGTATCTCAGAACACTTATCCAAATGGAGTCAATGCAAAGTGCCATTGGACCATTTAGCTAAACAGCTCTTTAACTGAGACACAGGAGGCGGGCCTCGGTCCCTTACCTGCGTAAAAGGTTAAAAACATAAAAACAACCATTTCAATTCTAACATTTCTCAGAGAGCTGCCCCTTGAACTCCAAAAACATCCATCCTGCGAAAACAAAGCAACTGCCAACACAAGCACCTCAGAAAACAAATTGAGGTAAAAACACAGACACACACACACACAAAACCACTCGCGCTGCAGCCGACCGGCAGCAGCCATTTACTGTTGCAATTGTGCTCCATCTCAGCCTCTGGCATCTGCTTGACAATCATCGGCACGGTAATACTGATGCGCGCAGCAGAGACGCAGGCGGCGAGAGAGCTATTGTAAGGGTGGGGTGTTATACAGAGAGATATAATGACAGCGAGAAACAAACAGAAATGGGGAAAAAGCAGAGGCCTTAGATTCATTACAGTTGCGCTGTGGGTAATTCCTAAGATTGCTCGACGCTGATCGCACCGCCACTTACGACATAAGACGTGCTAATGAACAGCAACATCGCCAGAGATTTCACAAGCATCGCCATGGCAATCCGACGGAGTAATTTCATTTCACTCAAATTGAGTGAAAATTTGATTTGATGCTGTTAATGGCCACAGCCACCCGAAGAGACAAGCATCAGAGAGAGAAGACACCATTCTGCTGTCATTTACACCTCAAATTTGTATGTTTAGAGAATGAATGCAAATAGTGTTTTTTATTATTGTGATTTGTTTTCAAGTATCATTAATTTTAATTACAGAAAAACACAAGAAACATCATTCATCGATCATCCACTGATTCTGGTTATAATTACAGTGTTGACAGCTTATGGTATTGACACAATAACCATATTGTGCACATCACATGTATTAAATGATGTAATTCTTGTTTTTCTAGTGCTGCTAGCTAATAATAGGACCCAATTAAAATGATCTAAAAATTCCAAGCAATTTGTGTGAGAGACCCGATACATCATGGTTGTGACAAATGATATGATTTTATATAGATTTTTTATTGCACCAATTATACATTAACATAACATTTTAATTAATAATAATAATAATATTATAACTTCATTTAATAAATGTTTTTATAAATTCTCAATGGTACTTATAGAAAGAGAAACACCTGTGATACCTATAACATTTATATACCAATAAATTAACCCCTTTTTTAGCAATATGTAATAATGCAATGTCACAATGTTGATCAATTTCTGATTCATTTCAAAGTAAGAAGTTGCTATTTTAAAAATGGAAGGGCAGAGAAAACCGCATGCCATGTTTATTCCCATGTCTCAAGAATCACTCCATCGTATCACAACACAACAAGCTCCATGCTGATCCATCCAGCTCGACTCAGACATGCCAAAGCAAAATTAGTCCGGACAGCCTTAACAGAGATCCAAAGCTTTTCATCATCAGATAGATGATGGAAAGGACAGGATTTCTGCTGAAGCACTACTGATCTGGACAATAGAAGAGGAAGTGTAGACGACCAGAGCTCTGCATGGGTCAGTTTCATTCTCTCCCTCTCTTCTTCTCATCTCTCTCAACGTGTTTCGTTGCCGGTTATAATTAAGAAGCCAAGGAGCCAGGCTAAAATAAATGCTAAAATTGTATGACGCTCCCCTTTCCTCCAGGTGCTGCAAATGAGAGCTTAAATACAATTACAGACCTGTACCTGCCATGCAGAGAGTTTTATTGGAGCTGCTTTCTGAACTCCAAAGCATTAAAAAGAACAATAAAGATGTTGAGAGATAAATAGAGACAAATAGAAAGTGAAAAAGCCAGAGAGAGAGAGAGAGAGAGAGAGAGAGAGAGATGTATATACAGATACACTATACTTTAATTTTTAACACGTATTTGTGTGAAAATATGTACATTTAACATTTCTGTGTTTTGGCTATATGATAACTCTTATTACCATGCCAATAAAGCTTTTTGAATCCTGAATTTTGAGAGGGAGAGAGAAATAGGGAGATTTAGGCAGAGGTAAGGCAAATGTTTCAGGGATGGTACGTTAGAAGTGGTAATAGATGGAAAGATATCCCACGGTTTCTGAGCTCCTAGCAACTCGGCATGCTCTAACAGGCAGAAAACCATCACAGCAACCTGGGAGAGAGATGAGCGAGAAACATTCAGCCGATTGTTTTATCTCCGAGGGAATGTGAAATGTGAAGCGTGGTGGATCGGGTCTTGGAGCGTGTCAACCTAATCGTAGTCATTCCTCTTAAAAATAGGCCTGATTTTGTTAGAAAGGTTGTCTTATCTACGAGACAAAGTGTGATAAGTGGTTTGAAGCGGCACATCTCAAAATCTGGGAGTCGTCTGGCTAGCAGGGATGAAGTGGGAATGAAACACAGCCTTACTACAAGTGTCACTTATACAATACACTTGCAATTACATTAATCTGCAATACATTTAAAGAAAACTCATAGTACAATGTTTCTTCATTGAAAAACCTACATTCATGTATGATCACACTTGATTTTCCCCACTCACTATGGTCAGTCTGTTCCTGTTGGCTAGTATTTAACTTGATGTCGAGTATGGCTTTTGAGTGGCAGACTGTGGAGAATAAGAGGTGAGACGCAAGCCTACAGGATGCACCTGGAGAAAGGTCACAGGTCAGCTTGTGAGACAGAAATCTATAAGGGTAAATGCAGAGAGCCGCAGATGTGCTTTTGTGTGCCAGTGTGCAGTGACATTTCCTACATTACAGTAATGCTGCAGGCTCCTGCTCATCATTGTACAGGTGTGTGTGTGCTTGTGTGTGTATCACTCCATCTGAAGACTGAACCAATCAGAGGTGTGAAGCGTCACGACCTGGTGCATCATGGGACAAGCGCATACGTGTGTATAAATAAACAAGGCTAAATTTGCGCAGTGAGCCGCGTGAGTTCCAGCAACTGAGCAAACTCAAAGTGGCCACTTGCCAATCTGGTCTTTCCTGCCCACCTCTTCCTTCCCTCGTGTTTGTACAGCATCCCTTCACTGTTAAGTAGGTCACATCACCTCCCCCTGTTTCCCCAGCAGCTTCAGATCTGTTTACCCTGAGTCTGTGTAAGCATCTCAGTTCTGCTCATGTCCATCTTAAGGTCTGCCCAGCATCCCAATGCAGGAATACAAAAACTGAGGCAGGGCAACCTGGTGGAAAAAATCCTCATGAATCTGCAACTGTACACAACAACTCAAACAATGACTATAAAAGTGCTGCAAAGCTCATCATTACCTTGGCCTTAACTTTTTTAAAACCTTATTTGAAAACATGCATATATATATAAAAAAAAAAATCATGATATTCTTCTATTGAGTTCTCAAGCATTTGACTACCCAGCATGCCATTTTACACCATGCCCCTGCAGTCACCACCACCGAGACACCTATGCGAGGCCCCTCACAGCATTGAGTCAGTAATGTTAAGGTTTAATTTGTTAAGTTAAATCTATTTTACTCTGCACCGAAATGGACAATTTATAGAAATATACTGTGTGTATGGCGCACAGAGTCTGCAGAACTGTATTTACACAGTAATCACAAATCACAGGAAACAATGCATTAAGCTCTCTAGTGTTGATTATTATTATTAGTTTGTGCGCACAACGGCCGAACACATGATGTGGCTGATTGACATTACCCAGCAGAGGTGTAAAGATGCAGCAGAGACCTCTACCAGCTTTCCTGCAATGTGATGAAAAGTTATTTTTTAATCCAGCTTTATCCTATAATCGCAGAGCAGCTTCCCTATCATTTACGTCAAGGTTGAATGCTCGCAGAGTGGTTGTAATTTTAAATCTCTATCACTAATAACCAGCTGCAGACATTTACACATTGGAAATGACAGAACTCTAGATCAAAAATATTTTTGTAGTGAAAAGGATAAATGAAGAGAAAGATAAAGCTAAATAAATCCAAAATACCATAACGTCACAGTCTTAATACAGATGCATTGTGCATGACGACATCACTTGTGGGCGGGGCCTGCCCTGTTGTTCCCGGAGAACGGAAATGCGGTACTCTATTGCCTTCAGCCACTTACAGAACACTGTGAACTATAAAAATGATAGAAAATTCAGTTTGATGTTCTGTTGCAACCAGTGTTCTGTCAATCTCACTAGCTGGCTTATCTCAACTGGGGGCCAAGCAAAAACACATCAGTATTTTGACAAGACCAAAAGGAACATGTGCAAGCCTTATCGTGCTAAAAAATACATCACACAATCTTGTCAGCCTCATCTGTAAGCGCTCCCAGGCTATCTGGTCGAAGGAAGCACAGAGCATTGAAAGGGTCGCGACCTCCAGGGCCTCCAAGGCATGACTAAAGAGCGCTTGCTCTGAGCAGTGTTACACAGCACAGAAGGCTGCCCCGCTTCAATCATGAGGGCTCCGGTTTTCTCCTAAGCCAAAGGATTAGCTGGATTTGGTGTCATAAAGAACAGCAAAGTATTAAAAAATGGCTGTGATTTCTGCTATTGTGTGTGAGGTTGTGGATCACCCATGCACAGCCGAGCATGGTGAATATTTTTGAAACAATTCTGAATGAAAATGTAAAAAAGAATGAGGGCACGCCACGTGGGCACCTCCGTAAACATTTGAGTGACGCAAAAAACATCACTGTTTCATCTGTGCTCATTCAAACTGGAACAGTAGGACAGAAATGACCCACAGAAATTAATGATCTGTATTTATACAAATACGGTTAAGAATAAGAAATATAATAAACGGTTAAATGACAGACCCTCACCGTCTTCACATTTGCATACCCAAGATCTACTTCTATGGTGTTTAACAATGGCTAGACTCACCATTTACAAAAATGTAGTCTACGGGAGTCTTTTGAAAGCACAGGCAGTACAGACTCTAAATCAGCATATATAACACCATAAAATGGTGATTTTACCCTGACATTTAATGCAGTGCAGGATATCACACATTTAAGATGCCTATGAATGGTTTTTATTTATGTTTATGCAGCATTGCATCTTTACCTCACTTTACCTACTTACCCTGCAATGTGAAACTGGCTTAATAGAAATGTCTTTACTTTAAAATTTAAGGCCTCACTAAACAACATTTAAGACTTTTCTATTCTAATTTAGGATATTTGAGACTTTTAAAAGCTATAAATTTTCAATTTACGACATTTAGTGATTTTTAAAGACCTGCTGACAATTTGGGATGGAGTTCAATTTAATTAGACAAATAAAACAATCCGGTTAATAAGGATGTCCTCTGTGCTTTTTGTTTACAGACTTTTCAGTGGTGAATTGGCTTTTCGTTTGTGTTCAGTTCAACTGTGTCACACACACAAACTCACAAATAAATGTCTGGCATCTCCATCCACAACAAAAACCGGCCCCTGATTTTCCCAAGCTGTCACAGATCGAACAAATCACAGTGACATGGCAACAGCCCAAACCAGCTGTGTCTGCAGCCGAGCAATTAGAGCATCAAGGGAAGATACCATCCGTTTTCTCCTCTATTTTCCATCCGTCACATCGGTGTTCAATCCGGTTCTCTCCGTGGACATGTCCTCTGAGGCAAGCGAACTATTAGCTTCTTAGCAGCATCATCAGTGCCTTTACAGGCGTCATGAAACAAAGACGCATCAAAGGAGACTGTGGATGCAGCAGCCACAAATCCACACCCGCGCACACTCAGACACAGTCACGGAGGAAGACATGAAAGATCACGCTTGTGTATTCACGTTATCGCACCTCCACTTACAGCTCCACATGCTCCCCTGATGTGTTCGGAGAGAATAGTGAGTCATGTGAGACAGGCTCATAAAATGCTAGACTTTCTAAAAAAAATATTAGTTGTGGTTGCAAGGGTGTTGCTATGCAGTCACCAACGCGTTCTGATTGGTTGCTGGTGTGCTGCTATACACTAGCAAGGGGGACTAAAAAGCCCACCATCAAGTCTTTATGATATTCTGATCTCTGAACTCACCCAGCCACTGGACAATGACAAGAGATGTGCGTTTTGTCTGAGGTTTTGTTTTAATTTCTGCACCGTTTCCTGTAGCTCAGTTGGTAGAGAATTTTGTACACACACATACTGATAAAATGTATGGCTGGAATGCACTTTAACTCGCTTTGGACTAAAGCACCTGCCAAATGCATAAATGTGTGTTAATGTAATGTAAACCATCACATCACATACAGTAAAACCTTATTGGTCATCAGTAAAAAACATATTAATCTTTTTCTACATAACTACACATGAAACCTTGAATGACTTCAAATTGGCTGTAATTATGCCACATCATACAGCACCATGCAGAAGGACAAATAGCTTGCTGTTGGAAACAAACAGGTCTGTTTGTTCAGGTCCCTAACCCCTACAATGAGCAACAGTAATAGTAATGCTTGCTACAGCAAACGACGCTAATTAGCCTAATTATGAACAAGCAAAATACAAACAAAACTAGTGCAGAGGAGAGAGAAGATAAATGGAAGTAAAGAAAAAGGATGCGGAGAAAGACAGGTTAGGAATTTGATCTGTGGAGTCATACTGAAGACAGAAGCAGAACACTAATGACTGCACCAATAGTGACCACACTTTTAAAGCAGTGAGAGAGAGGGAGAGAGAGATGGAGAGAGAGAGAGAGAGAGAGAGAGAGGAAGGGAGGGAGGTAGGGAGGTATGTATAGGGGAAAGTAAGAGAGAAAATCACAAGTAGAGGAATCGGTAAACCTATAAACAAAGACAGCCAGAGAAGATTAAACTTCATATATATTCCGTATGTGTCCGATTTTCTGTGTGTCATTCAGCCAAACCCACACATTACCCTGCAGCTTCTTTCATAAAAACAGTCTTTAGCATCCAGGCGGAACTAGAATACACCAGGGAACAGAAGACAGAAGTAAATCCAGCAGTCAAAATGATGGAAAATTGCAAATACTGAAACAATGATGCAGAGTCTTACAAAAAAAAACACACACAGATGTTACAATCAGCATGAAGGGAAAAATAGCAGAATGGAACGGAGTGTGAGGGGAAAAGGAACTGGCTCACACTGAATACAGAGAGAAAATCACACAGAAAGAGAAAGAGTGCGAAACAAAATTGAAAATTAGAAAGCACAGACACCGCAGACACAAGAAGAGGTGAGAGAAATGAGTAACAGAAAAAAGGAAAACAACAGGGGGGATGGGGGGGTATAAGAAATAAGATGGAGGAAAAATTAAAGGGTAAAAACACAGAGAAAACTTGGAATGTGGCAGAAAGAAAGATTTCATTACCGCCACAAATGGGCTGTGGTTTTAGAGCATATTTTATCAGGAATAAAATGCTAGTTGACAGTTCACAGTTAAAGTCCAGCGCCGTCTATTGGGCCTCCTGCCAGGAAGGGAGGAGGATGTAGAGGAAGATGTTCATTTCCAAACAATTCCGTAAATTGAAAAATTTTCAATTTCATTTCAGGGCCAGACTGAAATATACTGTTTCACAGAGGTGATGGCACGCTGGAACCACCAAAATGGAGGTCTCCACAAAACGCATTACCCGAGGATACAAAGTATCCATGCTATGACAGGCTGCCCAGCCGAGGTAATCTGCAGAGATGCTGTGGAATATACTGGGAAACAGATGAAGACGTACAGTGAATTTTAAGAAGCTTTCGAGATAATGACAGACGAGATTCACTTGTGCTTTGCTAAAAATACATTTACCAGACTTAGATGATGCTTAGAAACATCTCAAACTAATAAGAGAGACTGAATTTATGATCAATGGGGATCTAAATAAGGCCAAGAACAGGGCAATTTATGAAGCAACAATGAGAGATTTAATATTTAAAGCTCTACAAAAAAATGAAGGCTTTCTCCGACTCCATCTAATCGGATATATTACATTCACATTCTCATTACGTTCCTGCATGATCAAAGTGACTCAAATTTGTCTCCTAAATTTAGTAGAAAAATGGCTTTGTAACAGTAAAATCTCCTAGTGCACATGTCTGATGTTAAAACCATTACAAAGACATTCTTGTTTTCTTGTTCACCTTTAAAGAGCAAGACAAGCACCCAAGATAATGACAGCTTGAAATAATGCATGTCTCAGGTTGTCAATAAGTGCTCAAAATAACACCATCAGTTACCCCCACTGAGATAAACACAGCATTCGCTGTTGTCTGAAGATAGAGCGCAGCGTGTCAACAACATACATCCTCGAACCCCGGCAACACCTGTTTCCCCTAAACCAGCATTACGTTGAAAACAGGGAAGAGTGAAACCTGGAGGTGTTAAGATTCTTTTTTTTATGGAGCTGTGACATAAATATTGAATTCAGTGGGCATGAATAGGTATATAAAATCTAAAAAGCAAAAGTTCAAGGCTAGGTTTTCTTGATCGAAATGTAATAACTTTATTCTGAAACTTTTCTTAACAGCTGATGTTACTGAGGTATAAAGTTGCTGATATAAAATGACAACAAAATGCAATAATAAAATCACAAGACTGGCAAAAATATATTTGGAAAACAATAGCATATGGTAAATTTTAACAGATGCTTTGCAACACAAATCATTTATGCAATGTCAAGAAAGCATCCTAAATCCCCAAATTATCCATCTATCCACATTTATCTATCCACATCTACCTATCCACATCTATTTACCACAGTAAACCAAAAGTCAGCAAGCACATCACATATTGGTAAACAGTTACACTGGACCCAACTGGACAAGAAACTATTCTTAAACTGACCCAAACTTCTCACACATCCTTACTGTTAGTTATGTTTATAACTCATAAGAAAGATAAACAGTCGATTACAAATTTTGGAACTATATAAAGTTTTCATACAGCAGCTACATACAGTGTGACAAAAGTGCGGGAATAAATCTCAGAGCCACTTTAAAAGCCATCGATAGGCCATTTTTATTCATAGCAGAAGTAAGCAGTTTCTTATTGGTATGGACGAGAAGAAGCGCTCCACATAAAATAGAGAAAGTACTGAGGAGCGATTGTTTGAGGCAACTCAAGGGTGCAGGCGCTGTGTTGGAGGTCAAACTAGTATAATTAACAAGTCTCACAGGCGCCCATACCCAGAGAACTGCTGCAGGCTAACCAGCACAAGAGTCTGCAGACGCAGTCTTTTCTCTAGACATATCTTTGTGTGTGTGTGTGTGTGTGTGTGTGTGTGTGTGTGTAGCAAACGCCGCACGCTGACATGCGCTCGTATCTGCCTGAGGTGTTGCATTTCGTTTTGTGTGGGATTTAGCTGCGTTACATTTGCCGCTGTCCTCACAGACCTGCAGGGGTTTGGTACCCCATGAGTCATTCACTGCTGACAGGAGCAAAAGAAGAAAAACTCAAAAGAAAAGTGCAGCTCTTTACTTAAAGCAAACTACTCGCGGTGTCAGTCTCAATGGCCAGGTTTAGCGTTAGAGCGCACGTCCCTCGGTGACGCAGGCTGTTGGGGAATTCAGGTTGTGCTTTGATTGGATGAATTAATAACAGCATTTGGGGTGTGGCACAATCTATACACTTAAAGTGTTCACTTGAATGGATTTCTCTCATAGGGATCGGGCCGTGCGTGTTACACCGGGCAGGCGGTCGTTCTTATCGAACACGCAGCTTATTAGCTGGGAGGAAAATTTGCAAACCTTTAGGCCTTATCTGGATTTCTGGATGAATGGCTCCAGCAACAGGGTTTTATCACAGCCCGAGATATTTTAGTCAAAAGATAAAAATAAAAAAAGATAGTCTTTGTGAAAATAAATAAAAACACACAGCTTTGCTGAGCTAGAGCTGAGTTATAAACTAAATATATAACGGAATTATAATGCTGTAACACTGCTAATAGTAACCAAGGGGTTTTTTATAACTGCTGAGCAAACCTTGGAGCCGGTTAAGAGACCAATAGGTCTATACAAAAGAGTTAATTTTGGGATGTCTTTTCCTTGCCGGCGTCTTTCAGATCAAACTAGTGAAAATCAATTAAATTAACTGCATAACCTTGGCTATTTCTAATAAGTTTGAACTATGACTGTCAGCTTATCAGGGATTTAAAATTTAACTCTGAAAAGTTTGTGTTGTTTTTACACTTTACATTTTTCAAGATCCTAACCTTTATTCCTAACCCTGACCGTGCTAACCTTTTGTACAGAGATTGATTTCCTTCCGATAGAGCACACAGCACTTTGGAACATTCTCAGATCATGCTGACATAACATGGATCATCAGGTTTTGTGAAGACTTATAAAGTTAAAGCTTTTACAGCTTGGGTGTACGCCCTTAAATCAAAAGAAAAAGAGGTATTAAACTAAAAAAAAAATACAAGTCTTTGTCAGTGACCTCAGATTTCAGGACCCCACTGTATATTCTGTACTTTAAATACCAGGCGTTCTTCGATAATTGTGAGATGGCCTGAGGCAGCAAATGCAGCTCCAGATCATTAAACCCCCCTCAGATCTTCAGCTGAGATGAGAGTCTGGTGTTGGTATTGAGCGTTTTAGAACATTAAACACTGAGCCAGAAGTGTCTCTGAACGCTCAGCCGGTCTTTAGCAAGATGCCTGTGGTCTTCAGAAATCTCTTTGGAACCGTTTCTGGTCTCGTGAGCTTTAAGTATTCCTCTAGGGTCCTCTGTAATCACTTGTGGTCGGTATTGCTCAGAACAGAAGGATGTTTTAAGGACCTGTAGCTCAAACAATGCATTTCTTCTGCATGATAGGGAAAATTAAATCTCGAATTGATCAAAACACTTGCTAAGTAATCATTCTAATGTAATAATATAACAACAAAAAAATACACGACCAGAGTCACATGCACCCCAGGGAGTATTTAGGAAGGCTTCTTGGTGTACTTTGAATGCATTTTCTTTAAAAGAAAATACATAAATTAAACTTTGTAAAACCTATAAAACAGAAAGTGACAAAAAATAACTTAAAATAATGTTTAAAGATAAAAAAAATGATTAATTTCTATTAATTTATTAATTTATATATTCATTGTTTCTTTAAAAACATAAACATAATGATAGTAGTTATTACAAGTATTGATTGATGTGTTGGGGACGATAACATACTTATCTCACCAAGAACCCTAATCAATTTTTTACAGCACTGTGTCGTACTGGTTTGTATTGTAGCTATTTGGTGTTTTTAAGCCTTTGATATCTAAAAACTATTTTAAAAAAGAAAAGACTAATTGACTTTACTAATCATTAAATCAATTTGTAGACAACTAGGTCCAGTCCAAGATCAGACACAACAGATGCAGCCTGTGGCACAATGAACCAGTCCAGCATATTTTATGAACATCAGGGAGTGACAAAGACCATGTCTTCAAATGCTGCACTCCACTCCATACGCTGTCGTTTTTGGGGGAGATCTGACACCTCTCCAATAATGTTTGTAAATGGCCTGCAACGTCGCCACTGTTTCCAGAATACCAATGCAGGCACCGCAGTAACAGCCATTCCCTGGGCGTCTCCGTGCGCATGTGTCTGAAAATGACAGCTTGGCTGGCGAAGGAGCTGCATTGTTTCTAATCATGTGGCAGCAGAGGAAATCTTGCGTTTCTGATTAATACAGCGCATAATAAACTGCTATGGAGCTCTGGTATAGTATGCAGGAAACATGTATTTTCTCGCATTCGTACCTCGACTGTAGGGCAGCGAGAAATCGCATCGCCATCACTTACAATCTACAAAAGAGGAACATGTCACCTAAATGACAGGAGACAAGTCTTGCGCTGGCCATCTGGAGGAAAAAACAATATTTTTTCACCCCCCCTTTAATAAAGGAAGACACGAGATGGCTCTTTTACAGGATGGTGTGTGTATGTGTGTGTTGTTGGCAGGGAGGATGAAAGATGAAAGGCTTGCGGTCATGGAGATCTGCTTCAGAGATTCCCATGGAGCTCCAGATGGACATATGCTTTACACAGACCTAGCCTGGCATGAAATGTTCCCAGATATTTCTCAGCATTTGTTTGCTTTAATTGGATGCCTCTAAAAACAGTGTCCAGATGACTCCTGGTGACCTTTTACAAGCAAGTTGTGTTTTACTCTTGGCAAGCAGCCGCTCTCAACATGAGCAGGAAAAGCAATATACTGTAATATTAACCTGAGGTCAATCTGGGGCCATTAAGAGAAGGAATAAAAAGCAAAGCATTGGTTTACATAAACAGAGAGCATCTGCAATCCACACCTTCTACAAATAAGTGCACTATGGTGTCCCGTTACGTTTTTTCTAAAGCATCAGAGGCACAAATCCAATGTTTTTAGTAACAAAATTAACTGCACATAAAAATAGCTAGTTTTAAAATTGTATTTTTGGCATGTCCCAATTGCAACAATCAAAATGTAATTGCAACAAAAAAAAATACAATTCTAATAACAATCAAATCTTTGATATCTATATATATGTATATATATGTGAGAGATTTTTTGATATCTTTATTGATAATCTTCCATTTTCTCAATGTTTATTCAAACTGTAGCGTTACAGTGTGGCAAATGCATTTGTCAAGCTCAATCATTCAACCCTGTTACCTTTTAAGAAAAATTATCAATGAAATATATTCCTATAAATGTATGGGAAATACATTTGTCAATATTTACAATCTCTGTTCCACTGACTAACTTGATGTGCATTTAAAGTTATTTGCTGGTAAATGCTGGTTTTAAACTGTATTTCCTTTATTTTGGTAACCGTGTTGCAAAAAGTCAAAAAGCTTTACAGTAACCATTTTCAGAAGGTTAAGCACCTTCTTTCACCGACCGATTTTTTGTGATGAGAAACAAGAAAATAAACATCTTTATAGGCTATTTTTATTCGAGTGTGAAAATGAGCAAATGATCAACCAGCATTGAAAGTCCAGCTAAAAGACATACAGAAGCCAAGATGCAAAGAGAACATATACTACCAACTTCCTCTAAACACTAAATTTAATTTATCATATTAGCGATGCTGTTCTTTATCTCCTGAATTATGGACTCTCATTTCCACCACAGCAGTATTTACCATCAGCACATTCAACAACATAATTATGTTTATTATGATGATAATGCAAATCACTCGATCCTCCTCATCAGCATTATGTTCTCTCGGCACGCCAGCGAGAGGCGACGTGATAATGAACCCGTGCTTGCTCACACGCATACGCAACATGAGGGCAGATCAAGTGCCGCCATCATCCGAAGCGGCTTGTAATTCTTTCACAGCCACGTTTCAATAAAGCCTGCGTTCCGGGTTCACGCTGTACGCTTTACATCTTAAACTACGTATAAATCATTCGAACCTCATATCTGGGGTATTAGAGGGAAGATGAGACAATAATCGAGCGTATACAGAGCATATTTCTCTGATGCGTCGTGTTATGCTAAATGCTCCTGCTCTCTCTCCCTCTCTCTCATTTGATTACAGATAGCGCCCTTCAGACAACAGGCGTATTCTTTTTCTAACCCACAGAAACAAAAGCGCAGAAGAGCTCTCAATGCCTTTTCCCTGCACGCACTCATCCCGGCACTTCACTTTACCCATTACGCACTCATTTTCCTTGCAAAACAGGAGCCCGGACGACCCGTGCGCCACCCGCCCTCCTCTCCCTCTGAAGCGTGACATCAGACGTGTCAGAAAGTGAGGAGGAACTTCCAAGCAGGCGGAGGAACCGAGAAAACGAGCCTCATCTCTTTACCCGCGGCCTTATTTTCACATCACTCGCCGCTGCTCGCAAAGACAGGAGAGCTCCTGTTGACACACTGAAGCAGGAGACAATAACATTTGGCTGTTCATATCTCCACCTTTCTCCATCTCTGCTTCTTCTTTTCATTTGCCTACCTCATATTCCAAGACAATGAAACATTCCTCTCTGTTTGAACAAATTAACTTTTTGAATTGAGAAGTATAAATAATTCTTAATGGCCTTAAATTTGTATTTCACCCAGATTAAATTGTATATAAATGTTGTTTACAGAGGGAAAATATAGACTTATATGTTGACAATTGAAACTAGGATTGATTATGAATTCCATGTCATAACCTGTCATCCTGTGCATTACTATAAGGATAATATCAAAGTCAATAATCATTCAATATTATCAGTCTAAGCATATCCTGGGAATCAAACTTACTAAACTGGCATTGCTAGCACCATGTTCTTCCAGTTAAACTAGATAGTTGAGAAAGTCTCTTGCCAAAGCCAGTTTTATCTGGCGCTTGGCAAGTGTTCATTCTGGACCCTGGTTCTGCCTCTTTCACCACCATCTGTCTACATTCAGGGCCTTTTTTGGTCAACAGATACCCATAATGCACCACAACATCCAACTTGACATTGCAGCTTTTTTTTCCTGGATCAGTGAGGCTTACTCAAGTTCTCAGCTGCCCTTTTCCTTTCTTCCATTCATCTATTTTCCCCTCTCACTCTGTTATGGGACTTCAATCACTAGTTCTCCTACTTTTAAGCTCTAGCAGATACAAATACCCAGGCGAGCGGGCAGAGGAATTCAATTCAATTCAATTCACAATAACAAAGTTTGCCCAAGATCTCTCCAACTTTCTACCCCAACTCACCCTTTTCCGCCTTCATCTCACCATCTGCATGGCATCACATCCCTTTTAAGTGAAAACATTCTTCCAACTTCACAGGTTGTCCATGTCAATCTTTGAAGCCGCAAAACTGTTTTATAAAGGTAATGGAGTAACATCCTTATCAGAGAGATCCAGCTGTCTCTTTTGATACAGCCAAGACCCGGTGGCTAGGTATAAGAACAAAAATGTTTCCAGGCAATAGACTGGGATGGATCTGGACGATAATGCTCCAGTATCAGTGTGTCTAGCCAATAAGTTAGCAGAGTGTGGGTATAACTGGATGATTATATCATGTGGTTTCGTAGGCTAGTGGACCCCTCCCCCCCGGGGCTTCTGTATATACATGCACACATCCCTTAGAGTCCCTTAGAGACCCCAGTTAACCCTGCACCTCCAAACCAAAAACCACACACACACACACACACACACACACAGATGATGCGAGTCCAGCCTGTGAGATGTTTGGACAGATGTACAGCTTATAAGTCACCAGGCACAGAAAGCTGATATCAATATTTGTTCAATTATTCATCAACAAACAAATCATTTCCCTCCAGTCCCTTACAAACATCTCAGACAATTTCACACCTCCTCAATATCACTGCATACAGATACACACTTCAGGAATATAAAGCCACAGGTTGGTGATGTAGGTGTGTATGTGTTTAGACTGCGGTCAGAGCGGTGGTCACAGCAGTAAGGGTGACTCAATAGCCCAGGGCAAATGTGAGAGAGCCTAGTTAACAGCAATGTCTCTTGCCCTTAACATGCATGAACATTGAACTTGTTACTATGCCTTGCAAACTTAAATGTTTGTTTTTTGTGACATTTCTCTAATAAAGACTCTTGCCAATATATTATATTATATATACAATATATTAGATGCTTTTTATGATTGCATAACTTGGTCTTGGAATCATTGGTAAGAATGGACTGAAAACCGTAAACCAATCCATAAGTAATGTTTCTGGATGACATCCTTTTCAGCAAAAATGTCTCTTGAAGCAACAGTCATATCCAGTAAAAGTACGCAGTTAAAAATTAAAAAGTATAATTTCTGGGGTGGGGCCAGTGAAAGTAAAATTCTAAATGGAGCTGGAAAAAAATCCACATTAAGTCATTATTCAGTCCATATTAACAAGGTTCCGAGTGGCGGTATGGGAGAGTGAGTTTGTTCAGTTCGTGAAAAGTTAACCTACCTCCAGTCTTCCTGTGTCAGGCTGGAAGCCACGTGCCGGGTCCTCAGTGGTCACACGGCACTGGATGGCAGAGCCATTGATTCGTATCTTGTCCTGTTTCAAGCCCAGCTCCGGCAGACTGCGACCTTCACACACTCGCAGCTGAGCGTGTACCAGATCCACACTGGACGAGAGAGACAGAGAGACATCAGTGATATAGCATTTTCTAAACATCAAAAACACAGCCTAAAGATCCAGGATCATAACCAACACTGGCAGGGCAGCACTGACACGATGTCACTATAAACACGTGCAGGTTATCAGGCCAGACCCTTCAATGATTTGGAAACACAACCGATTCACACACATACGCGATTCTCACTCGCATGACATTCCAGCAGGTGCAACATGTCGATGCAACGTTTGCACCAGTGATGTGAAAACCAAACGCACAAGATGTCTGCTTGCTCCAATAACTTCTATTATACAGTCCTGACAACTAACAATCCACAACACTGCAATCACTTGACAACAAGCAGGATGGGGCGGGTGGCTGAGTGACTCACTCAGCGACATGCAAACAGTTCACACAGTAAATGGCTAAGCTATGAGATAGGAGCAACTAGAAAGTAGAATACCAGATTCATGGCCAACAGCAATTGGCCGATCCACTCTGGCCTCAGTAGCTTCACAATTAAATCACTAGCTGAGCTCAATTGAATGAACTGTCCTTTTCCAGGGGTGATTGGCTACATTCGGATGAATCTGCCATTCTTATTGGATAAGTGCTTTCCCCAGCGTAAGGTCGGATTTATTAAGAGCCATATAAATCCCGCTGATATATTTACTCACCCTGGATTCATTGAACCCATTCCTCATGCCTCACAATCCTCATATCCTCATATATCAGTACATCAGGTCAATTTTCTTCTTAGGTGGTGAACCAACTATAATGGGGGAAAAGACGCACGTACTGGTGCATGGAATCCCATTATCGTTATGAATCCTTTGTTTGGAATCAATGTTGGCAAGAAAGGAAAATGCTGCGAGGTATTTATTTAGCATTGCTAATGCACAGTTCAGCAGAGATGGCGAGAATTTGACGGAATAAAAGCGCCCTAGCAGCTTCAAGGCTAAAACTTTCGAACTTTAAGATACATCCTCTTTCTGATGAATGAATAGCCAAATTACAAGTGCTAGCGTGCGTGAATATGCGTGTGTGCGAGATAGATAGCGAGACAAAAACTGTGAATGCACCCTGTGGGTCCGGAAAACGCTTTTTAACCAATAAGAAAAGCGAAAGCTGTACAGTATTTGCTTTCATGCTGTGCATCAATAATTTAGACTGCAAAGTGTCGGTCTTTTTATTTCCAGCAAGGAGCCATTTGGAAAATTTAGGTTATCTCACAGCCAGACATATATAGATGCACAACCACACACACACCATACGTTTGACAATACTATGGCAATATATTTCTATACACATATACACCCATTGCCTTCAATGGCAATAGCAATATGTTTGCAAAGCCCAAAACATTATCTGGCTAGGCCTCATTAATTTTTTAACAGTGGTACAAACAGGCTCTGAATATTGCCCGCATATGTCTTCATGACATTGCTGTCTAATGATAAAATCTCTGGCAGAAATACTGGCCATAATAACTGCAAGCAAAAATAATTACATCCAAACGAAACATCGAAATCAGCTTAATGGATTATCCCTATTATTTTCTTAGGGTAAATACTCGAAAGATCAATGTGCTATTGTTAAAATGACATTTATCACATGCCTTTTTCGATTTGGTGCGGTGGTAGCCTAATGGTTTAGGCTTCAAACAGGAAGGTGGCCAAGTTTAATCCAAACAACAGGCAATTCAATTCTGCTTCCATTGTGTTATTCTGAGGTACCTCACATTAAGGCAGTGCAGTTCTTTTTGGATAAATATAATTAACTAAAATGGCTAGAGATTAATTCTGCATTCAGAAGCTTCAATAACCTAATCAGTGATATAATTTTGAATAAAGATTCTTGTGATTACCTCTGAACAATTTCAAAGTTTTTAATAATTAAAAATAATGTGAATTTGCAAGAGATGTTTTTCCTGTGAAATGGTGTATAATAAACAGGATATGATCTATTTTGCCTTTTTTAATGCTGAACAGTAAGTTTCAAGATTCTGAGGATAAATGTGGACACAAAAATCACAGCTAGTTTTGAGAAACGGCCGATGAGCCGGCCTCAGGGGCACAATGTTCACTTGTACACTCCCTTTCTTCCACCCCTTAACATTTTCCTAAATATATTTTCATCCACATTTGATCTTAATGCAATATTTACTTCAAGCAATGAAACTCTACCCTGACATCTGTATACAAACACAACTAGATTTTAACATTTTTGGAAGAACAAGCAGTGCTTGTCCATGCAAAACTTATGATATGTTATAGCCTTAGTACAACATTAAAAATAAAGCACACACAATCTGTTCACATGTGTACATACTTCAAAACTGAAAATAGGTGTGGTGTTAATCTTATTCAGCTGCCTTGCTGTTTAAATAAATATGATGTCAACATCCTTGTCGGTTATGCTATTGACATCTGATTAAAGAGATAGAATCTTAGACTTGATCAACTTATTTTCCTGTTATTTTCCGGTGACCGTTTGTTAGTTAAACTGTTCCAGGACCAACAAAAGATTGTGAATCATGTCTTACTTTGCAGAACACATCCATGCTGGTCAATACATTAAGGCCTGAAAAGGTAAATCCAACGCATTGACTGTAACAGAAATATTACAACAAACTACGTAACACACACGGTACCCCCAAACTGCCATCATCTAGCCCTTTAATCTCCAGACAGCAACAGAATTTCAGCAGCCTACAGACAGATAAGAGAGCCACACAAACAGAAAGACAGCAAAACAAGGGAGTAGAGAGAAAGGAGGACAGCATAACAGAGTCGATTGCGGAACGCAGCAGAGAGA
>JAZGTJ010000236.1:122373-166046 GCA_036877575.1 Botia almorhae
GGGGGGGGGGTGTGGGAGCCATGTTAATATATTCAATCTGATTCTCTATTCCATTTTAATTGCCAAATCCAGGCAGCAGCATATGCAGAAATGATGTGGGAGTGTAGGGATCCCAGTCAGTCATACAACACAAGACTGAGCCCTTGAGTGACACTGTGTGTTGTTGTGTGATTGAGCGTGTGTGTGCTCTCAGTCTCCCACGATGTTTAATACCTGCCAATGCCTTTGAACAAGCTCGGAATTTAAAGAAATCTGACACAATGGCACTTGCGTAACAAAACCTATGTAATTTAAATGTCTCTGAAGTGCAGCAATGGTAACGTTCACAAATGACTGATAGACTTCTGTTGGACTCTGTGTGTGTTGAACACACACATGCACACACAATGCAAAATGTATTACATTATAGATTTTTAACAAAATTACATGAAAACATTTCTTGTTAATTGCTAAAATATCAAATATAATAAAATATATAACTAAATAATAATAAATTATAAATGATCCTTATTTTATTTGATAGTTATTTTTTCCTTTTTAACTTTAAAAGAGTGTTACAGACATTCCAAGGGCAATTCATCTAGATCATACTGAAGAAATGGCTTTTCCCACACACAGAGCCTGCCTTCTGCACAAAGTTTGTTTTTCATCACAACATCAGAAGTATGAGCAGCTTAGAGGAAACACGGTCCCTCCCCATCTTATCTCTGGTCGCAAGTGTGTGCAGGTGTCGGGTCCAAGCATCATGTTTAAACAGCATCATTAAACACGGCTGTTTACAGAGTGCTTGATCCAATCTGCCGATGGTTACCTGCTGCTAGGGAAACACACACAAACACACCTGGACAGCGATGCTGGCACGGACCGCATCTCTGGCATCCTCGAGAGGGCTCTCAAAAGGCCCCCTGAGAGCAGTTTTTTTTTACTCTGGTCCTTTCCAGAATGGATAGAGGCTTCAGACATCGATACAGCAACCAATCAACGACGATTGAAATCATGTTGACAGTAAACAGCACCTCATGATCACACATCCAAAAGATCCAACCCACAAAGGAATAAAACTCAAGTGAGAAGGGAACCGGCCTGCGTGGGTGGCCCATGTTCAACGCTCATTTCAAATAACTTCAAAATTACGTGAATCAGTTTCTGTCCTCCTACACTATTAACCTCAAATTTATTTTTGACCTTTAATTACCAATTCTTCTCTCCGGCTAACTTCCACCTCGAAACTTTTGGCATCTTGCACACGCCGTAATGATCTATACCATTAGCAGCCTGTCCATTAAAAGACAAATCAATACACTTGCGGAGAATGCGCTACAACAATGTACTAATGCTCCGGTCACTTCCTCTGTTAGGTGAGAAAGGTTTATCCGTCTCATTCATCTTGCTTTCTCTCTCTCTCTTTCTTGTTCTCTCTGGCACCTCCATCATTTTGTCTTTCCAAAGCCCCTTAATGCCCTTGTCCAATCTCTTCCTCACAAAAATGGACCAATACAAATGAGCAGCTGCAATTTAGCAACAACCCAAAGTAATTAGAAACCCATTACCAGGGTCACCCCGAGAGCGCACCCATACGCATCAACACAAAAACATTCTCTCACACACGCGCCACAAACAAACATGAATACAGAATGAGTGTTAAAAGTCACTGCGTAACTCTGCAGCTGTGAGGCGTGGAAACAGGCTGTGAGTGAGGAACTGAAGCAGTCAATCAAGTCTTTGCCATCCATGTGTGAGTTGTGTGTGTGTTGGGGGGGGTTACTTAACCATATATTGGGGAATCAGGCAAGACCTGACAAATCAGAGCTAAACCTCCTTTTGGGAATGTCCGTATTAGTGAAAACACTATTATAAATATAGTAAAATGTTATTTTAATTGTGCAGATAAATGCAGAAGGTTTTATGGGCTGTAACGTCAAAGGCAGCAGTCAGAAGAAAACATACACTACATGAGCAAAAACATTCGCTTGTTTCATTTCAAAACATTGTACATGGCTTGAAGGATTTGTCCCATTCAGACACAAGAGCAACAGTGAGGTCAGAAATGATGCTGGGAAATAGGACCTGGCTTGCCATCAGCACCCCAATTAGTCCCACAGGTGTTCAGCAAGGTTCAGGTGGGCTTTGTGCAGCTGAGATTTTTTACATCAGATTTAGCAAAGCATTTCTTTATGGAGCTTGCTTTGTCCACAGAGGCTTAGTCATGCTGACACAGAAAAGGGCCCTCTACAAACCGTTGACATAATGTTGGAAGCACTCAAGAATGTCACTGAATGTCACTGTATGCCACAACATTAAGTATTTTGCCCTTGCTGGAATTACAAAGCCAAACCAGAACTGAAAAACAGCCCCAGACCATTATTCTGTTAGCAACACATTTGCAGTTAGAACAGTGCAGTTTGTGTTCTGGTAGGTATTATTTACACATCCAATGTCATACCAAATACAGGTAGCCTGATCAAAACTATAAAACTACTGGTCAAAAGTTTAGGGTCACTTACGTATGCTTTATTATTTATTGCACTATTTAGATTAATAGTTAACTCATTAACAATATGAAACTATGGAACTATGTTGTGAATAATAAAATCTGAAACAAACAAGACTTTGTCATATTTTAGCATTTTCCATGTAGTCACACTTTGCCTAGAATTTGCTAAAAATATATACCGTTGACATTTTACCACTCAGATTTTGGGGGCATCTCTCTGGGATGCTTTTAAACAGAACTGAAGGATTTACTGGCTGTTTTGCCTTTGAGTCATCCATTTCATAAACATTTTGTTTTACATTTTTATTGTGTAATGAAAGAAATTAATATGTTGGCACAATTATATATTTGCCTATGAAACAAATGTCAAACATTTAAGCATATACCTTCAGGTTAGCTTCAGAAGGTTTGTAACATCATGAGAAACATGTCAGTCAAATGATTCTACGCTTTTGACAAACAGTATGTCCATTAGACCGCCAGATGGTAAAAATGGTGGTTCACCACTACAGAGTGCAATATTGTCATGGTTTAGGACCATCTCTGTCAACGCTTGGTATGATGCTCAGCCACTAAAACCCGGTTCGCGAAGGTCACAGCTCACAGTTCCTGTGCTGACATTGCTTCTACAGGCGGTCTGGATCTCGGTAATGAACTCTGTAACTGAGGACAGGGGATGTTTACATGCAACACGCTTCAGCACTCAGCAGTTCTGCTTTGTGAGCTTGTGTGGTTTACAGCTTTGTGGTTGAGTTGTTGTTGCTCCTAGATGTTTCCACTTCACAATTATAGACCTTACAGTTGACCAGGGAACTAGGCAGCGGGGAGCTAGCAAACAGAAATGTGATTTTTTCGAAAGGTTGCAAGTTATGTTACTGCCACATTCAAAATCAAATCAAAGAGCTCTCCATTACATCCTATTTTACTGAAAATGTTTCTCTAAAGAAGCTGCATGGTTGCATGCTTGATGTTATGCACTTGCTGGTAATTAGATAGAGGGGTCTGCATACTTTTGTCCCTGTAGTGTAAATCCATTTTATCCTTTCAAGAGCACTGCAAAAACATTCTACTTACTGCAGGCTGTAGCAAGATGACCTTCATGTAGTGGGATTGTGATGTTCTGTATGCAGTTTAATCTGTATACTCAGAAGTACTTGGTTTGTACTGTATCTAGAATAGCATGTAAATAATGAGCAAGAAAATACACTAGCTTTTCCTTATACAAATGATATTGCTTTATGGTATTACTGGTATACTATATAGCTTATTTACAACTTTATTTGAGAGTGAGTAAATAACAATGTTCTTTTATTTCGGTGGAACTTCTCAAAGTAGAACATGCAGAGCTCAGTATATCTTGTTTACTTTCAGAAGTGTCTTGAATCTTTCAAGATTCCATCCCATTATACCCCCAAATCTGCAAATCCAGCTATTGCTTTCTGCTGCAGCCAGAAAACAGATAAAATCCTGCACACACTTACAAAATACACAAAGTCAGCCAATCAGACCTAAGCTTCAAAGCACGCCGTTTTGAAAATGCTCATCTTGAGACAGAGTTATAGGCCGAGACAGAATAAACTATGACAGAAATGGATCGGTACTAACCACCGACATTTCACCCCCTACAACAAGAGTGTCACTGCGGTCTGCTGTCTTATTACAGCCTTAGGACTTTATGACCTGAAGGGAAGAACAAAAGATGGAGGAGATATCAAATTATGAAAACACGATGGGTAATTATGGGCAGCTGGCATATTTTATTACCTTGCCGGTGGCATGGAGCGACAGAGTGGCAGAGGGTAATTGATCTTAATTACTTTGCCCCACTGAAGGTCAAAACGAGTCTGGGGGAAGGAGAAAGACCAGCTGCATACAAATACACAGCTGAACATGAATGTCTCAAGGCGTGAGGATCACCAAGACACATAGCAGTGATTACAGATGGAGAAATTGGCACGAAAAGTCAGAAGAAACAAGGCATTTATTACTGCTCCTCACAAACAAGCACACGTTTCGTTTTTGGAGGCTTTTTGATGCTGGTATCTTGCTGTTCACACCAGTTCACACCAGGACACCACAAAAAAGCATTTTGGTCATTTACAAGCTTTAACAAAATCCATTTCACCGTACAATCACTCTATTTAAAGCAAAACTCAAGCCCTTATAATAACGCCAATTTCAGTGGGTTTTATGCAGTGATGTAGTGACTGTGTGATGCAACAATATGAGCTATAATGACACTATTAGGCTTGAGAAGTACTGTTAGTAATAACAGTACAGTTTTTGTAATAATGGTGCCAGGTAGGCAGAGTATAAATATATATTACGCACATTTCCATTTAGTCAGCAATTGCTCGTGTCAAATATTCATTCTTGATATGAATAGGCCACATCCAAAATGTTGGGGATTTGGAACTTTTGGTGGTTGAATTAAAGTTTTACATGATCTTAAAAACCTTTTGATCTAAAGGCATATGCTTAAATGTTTGAAATTAGTTTTGTTGACAAAAATATCATTGCTATTCCCAATACTGCTGTGAGTGCATTAGGCATTTCAGAAAGCAACTGAATTTTCAAAATAATGTTAATGCAGTTAATGGTCAAGTTTCAGATTTGGGTGTGAAGATATAATCCCGGACCAGCATAAAGGCCAGCATGTTAGCAGAGCAGGTGGAGTGTCAAGTGACTCAGTATGAGAAACATAAGGTGGCTGCTTGTGAAGGTCTTGCCAAACAAGCCCACTGCTGGCTGGAGGGCTGGAAATCAAGTTCATTACAGTCATATGCGCTTCCAAGGCCCCTCGTTCACAGCTGGGTTGCCACGCAATGCCAATTGCGATCTGACAGCTTCAATTTCATGCAACGAGATGGACAATTATAATGAACGAAGGCCCCGTACACCGGCGCAGGCAGTCACGGTCGAAGTGCTCACTAGGTTGGAACCGGTAGTTAAGACAGCAAAAATTACCCAGAAAGGTCAGAACCACATGTATTCACCCAAGTGTGCATGTGGATACACTTCAGACTGTAATGATTTAATTAATCCGCTGAGCTTTTCATAATCAAATGTTTTTTTCTTTTTTCCTTTCTGCATTTGAAGTTGAACATTCTCTTGCCTTTCTGTCTCTAGATTAAAAAAAAAACAATGCTCGGCAAATCACTTACCTCCCTTCTCCAAAACCCACTTCTATGAGCTTTATTCGAAAACAAGGAAGGATTTGTTTGAGATACGAGCCCGCTGAGAATCGTACAGGTTTCAAAGGGTCTACGATGATGATGTCTTCCACTTATTAACATGTTTTTTTTCCACACCTGACATTTTAACAGCCGAGTACAATACAAATTTTGAGTGTTAATTAGTGTTATGGGGCTTT
The DNA here is from genome assembly GCA_036877575.1 of Botia almorhae. NCBI lineage: Eukaryota > Metazoa > Chordata > Actinopteri > Cypriniformes > Botiidae > Botia > Botia almorhae. Next base: position 128,241 of record JAZGTJ010000236.1, read on the forward strand.
CTGAGCATCACCCCACAGATACACAAGATTAATTGCATTTGGCCACAGAAAAATGTCCTAATAAATGTCAACGAATATTCCGCCGACTCATTATTTAGCAAAAAAAAAAATCTCTGAATCTAAATGTCAGAGAGTCAGCTGGTCAAAAAAGGAGGAATTACGCTTTTGATAAACACTCAGCCCTGCGTAAAAAAATACTTTTGAGATTTCAAGGACTCTACGTTAATGTTTTTTTTGTATTGCAGGATTCAGCAATACAGACTTTTTTTTGCAGGTCTGATTAGACAGATCGTTCAGACTTTAAACATTTTCAACAACAAAAGTATTAGCAAAAAACTTTTAGCACATTTAATACAGAAAATTGCTAGAAAGTGTTTCTTAAAAAAATATACTACATTTTTGTATTTGTCATAATTTGCTGGAAACTATACAGCAAAAATTGTAACTCTATGACACTTACAGTCTACAACCATAAACAAACCGCGGCCTAAAAACAATGGCATCTGATGCAGAAACATTACTGACGGCTTTAAATTTTTAACTCATTCTGGACCATCCAAGCTGCATTCATCACAAGTTATTATTGCAATTCTTAATAAACTAATCCCAGTTGTTGAGCTCTGTGAGAGTTTGTAAAGGTCACTGTGTGTGTATGAGAGAGAGGAAGTAAATGAGTAGGTAAGAGAGAACTTGAAAGTGAAATGTTAGAGAGTGACAGAGTTAGAGAGACTCACTCTGTAATCTCCTCGGTAACCGTGTGCTCCACCTGCAGACGGGAGTTGACCTCAATGAAGTAATGTTTGCCGTGTTTATCCACCAGGAACTCCACCGTGCCTGCGTTTTCATAGCCAACCTAAGAGAAGAGAAGGGACGGATTGAGCTGTGAGTGCTACATATTGTTCAGAGCCTCACGGGCATTATTTAACCGACAAATCAAAAAGAAAAGTTCACAGATTGTTTTTCTGATTCTTAAGTAGCATGTGATACAATAGCAGGGTTGATTCCACCGAGGTGGCAAATCAAATCGAAACAATAAATCAACAGCACAGAAATAAAAACAGAACAAATCTTACAAAATACAGAGATCAAGCGAATGTAAATCGCCCACTCTTCTTAAGAAACACAGTTCAACGGTGATGTTACAGAGGCGGCCTGAAGTGTGCCATGAATGTGAGGCAGCAAAGATAAAAAGTTATGTGGGAGTGAGGCGACACCTCCTTAGCACTGTGATTGGCTTTTCTCTTTGACAGTTTGATTGTCATATTTATATAAAGTTTGGCTGGTTGTGGTTTGTATACAGTTATAGTATATAAATATGATGCCATTGTTGATGGTGCTACAGAGAGAAGGCATCCCTGATTTGGAAAACAGAGTCTGTCTTTTTATTTATTTTCATAAAGACAGCAGGGAATAAAACCATAAAAATAACAATATACATAACAATAAATGTGGTACTAACACCATTTACAGGTAAACTATGGTTAAAATGGTGCGTTTGTTTCAGAGGGAATATTAGGGAAATGCAGCAAGACAGCAGGTTGCTGTTATTAGGCCATGTCTTGACACAAATACAGACACACATGCACGTCCATAAGGAACACACATGGCCCAACAGGGGGCTCCCTTAATCCCGTCCCCAAATTTTACAGAAGTGTGATCCAGTTCATCCTAAGCCCTCTTGTAGTCTGCCAAATTTCCCAACACAACACACCCTGAAACACACACACACACACACACAAACGTGAAGTGTACAGTGATTTAAGCATCCTTAAAAACGGGCTGCCAACACACACTGAGATCAAACAACCAACCCTTCAAATTCCTGGCTGATATTCACACTCACACACACACTCAAACATCTCGCAAGCCCTGTGAGACCGCGAGAAGAAGCAGAGACAGCGCACGAGACATCCATCACACGGCTCCTTTTCACGCGCCGAAATACAGCGAGCAGATTAAAACTATTAGACCATCACAAACAAAGAGATGAAAGCAAGATGGAGCTGATGGAGCTCCACGTAAAGAAAGGTACAGACAGGTAATTAAATGAGAGAGAGAGGGAAGAAAGAGAGAGAGGAAGAGAGAGAGAGAGGACAGATGGCATTCCACTGAGAGAACTAAAGAGGGTGAGCGAGAAGAAGGGAGAGAAATTAGTAATCATGAGTTTCACAGCTTGATACAGTTTCTAATTACTTCACAGCATTCATACCATAAACAGGGTCTGCTCATAGGCTACAGCAAAAGACAGAAGAGGCCACAGACAGAGGTTTATTTGTTCCATTTTCATCAAAATAGGTCAATACATCAATATTTGTCAATCTGAGTAAACGTATGTAATTATGATTAAGGAAAAAACAGAGGCAGAGGAACAACTAGGGTGATCCAAAGCAGGGCTGCAACCACTATAGACAGTGAGTGTCTACAAACTCAAGTATTATATTTGCGAGCTCTTCCAGAGTGGAGCATTTTCAGCGGATAACAACTTAAACATTCAATAGGCCTCCATACACATAGGTCTCAAAGGACTTGACGTGGCTACAAGGTGCTTTTCTGTTCTGTTTTTGAAGCTTGGCAGTAAAATTCACCATCTACTTTTGTTAAAAGAAGCAGCTCAGAAATGATGCCAAACATCTCATTTTGCGTACCACAACATATAAAAATACAGGTGGGAAATGTTTCATGTACCTGTATACTGTTTCTTTAAAGGCAGGAAAGGCGATTCTTTCCTGAAACGTTTTTGTTATACTGGTTGAAAGTCTCTTCACATCCTGGTAGTAATCACTAAGTGGGTCTAAATATATAAATATCTAAATACATATCTTCTGTGGAAGGTGCAGAACCATAAAATGTTGATCCAATCATTGCATTCAGAGATGTTTTTAAAGCTAGTTTGCTATTTTCTAGCCTCTCTGAAATTGCCTACCCTACCTTTAAACTTTCACATATCACCCCTCCTCTTGCCACAATTTAAATATGGTTAACTGCTTGCTTGAAAGACACAGAGATAAACTGAAGTATGGTGAGAAAGTAGATATTCTGACAAGCAGAGAACAGAGGCACGCATTACGCAATCACTGAAGTTAAGCAACGTTATGTAAATATCCTAGTCTTCTGTTGATGATTAGCAGTGAAGACAGTTTATGTTCACAATTAGCCTCAGACGCATCAGATGCCTTGCACACAAACAGGAGGTTTATAACAGTAAGTGTTGACTGCGGGTCTGAAACCACATCAAGGCTGCGATCCCCAACATGTGCTTCAGGCGCTCGGGTAGAGCAGCTGTCTCCATGGCAACAGCTGCCATAAAACAAAAAAGAAAAAGGATGCTAAAACAGAGATGTTTTTGTCATGTTAATTTTTTTATCCCGATGTCTGACCAATCAAATAAAAAAGCTTTAACAGTAGCCACATCAATTTAAGCAGCTCCCCGAGAAGAACAGGTCAACAAACTGTGTAACATAATTGGTACCGAGAAATTTCTTTTCACATATTTGTTGTTCCATGACAACATGGTTACCAGTTTAATAGGCAAACCAACAAAGAAAAAACAGATTACAAGGCTTTCCGTCACGGGGTCAGCATTGACAACTAAATGGAAAAAATATATATATATAAAATTGACCATTGTGAGGAAGTCTGCCAAACATCGCTGCTTTTAGCCATGAGCATTGTGGGCTGCTTCAGATATACAGAAAAAGAAAGAAACTCAGTACAGGAAAATAAAAAAGAAGCATGAAATGCCGATTGGCTCTGAAGGTCAGTGAGAACAAAAACACATCTGTCCGTTTTTATTAACAAGGACATGGATGAGACAACTCATAACGCTGTAGCATGTAGTTCATATTCTTAATGGCTAGTGTTGGAAACAGCATTGAACGTCTGCTAAAGGTCAGTTCAAGTCAAATAAAATTATGTTTGTCCCAACATGAAGAACGAGAAACATTATCGCACATGGCGTTTCCATTCCAGTGACATATAGCCCTAATGAACTGACATGATGATTATGTCATTTCTCCTAACAGAGTTGGTGTGAAACTTCTGCCACGCTTCAAAAACCAAAAATGTCAATTAAAGGAACAGTTTACCCCAAAAATGGAAATAAAAGGCACTATAAAGTCACATGAACTCTTGGGGTTTTTATTTTTTATTGTTTTTAGAGCCTAACACAATTACTCACTATTGACTATGAACTCTGTTGTTGTACAGGACCTGCACAAATCTTCATCAACAATATTGAATATTGTGCTCCACAGCAAATGCAAAATACTGCGTTTGGAACAGCATGAGAATGAGTAATGACAGTATTTTTATTTCTGTGTGCACTGTACCTTTAAAAAGAGTGAGGGAGAAGTTTCTTTGACATTAAATGACGGAGTCAAATGTGAGAGAACAGAAAGATATATCCCGCTGCTCTTAAGAGAACGAGGGGCTGTGAAAGGCTGTACTCAGCAACAGGAAATGAGATTGAGAGAGGCTTCAGCTGTCTGAGGGAACATGTCAAAAGCTCAAATGAGGTTTTAATGCTTGCACTGAGAAATCTGCAAGCCTGGCTATCTTCTCCATTTCCCTCGTCCATATGATAGAACAGATGGAGAAGAGATTTTAGCACTCTCTCTCTCTTTATTTCTCTCTCCCTCTCTTCCAACAAGTTCCCTCACTTCTTAGTCACACATTTGCATACAAATGCACAAAACTCAAATCTCTCACAATTACTTCCTCTGTCACTCTCCGTTTCTTACAGAATCCTGTTTTAAGAGCATGTGAAGCCCCTGCTCTAACATGTATTTTTGTATAGAAAGTTTTAAAATGACATTTCAAACTTTGAAAAACAGGTTAACATATAAACAACCAGCCACTAATTATATTGATTTAACAAATCTTAATATCCCGAGTAATGACTTTCGGTTTTACAGATTCAGGTAATTAAACCAGTAAAGGATTCATCAGACTGGTTCACACCAATAACTTGAGTTCTTTATGAGAAAGTCCTTTAATGAATAAGCTCATAAGAGATTTGCTCGGGAATTGGACTACACTTGTTCTGATGAATGTTTGTTTTTGAGTGCTGGAAAAAAGACGCATAGTCTTGGCATTACTTCACGGCACCCAATCTTATCATCTCATTACATTCAATTAAGACTGCAAGCTCACAACTGGGGTAAAGTATATTTACTTAGCCGTGGCGCTACATAGCTGTACGGAAAACACAGACACGCACAAATGCTAATGCATTCATATTGACCAGAATGCTACACAGCCAACAGCGGAGAACAAAAGGGTGAATATCAGGTGCTGTATTTTGTGTGTGTGTGTGTGTGTGTGTGTGTGTGCGCGCGCGCATGTATGCGTGTTGAATCCAGAAGCAGAAGTCAGGAAAAACACAGATAACATAGTAAATGAACCTTTTTTATGTGAGCTGATTCTGAGCTGATTCCAGCCTCTCGGAATATAATTATGAATGCTAGAAACAAATCTGTAGATCTAAAAATAGATGTATTAAAAAAAAGTTAAATGTCTTTAACGTTACTTGGAATGATCCCACAAGTGCATGTGCAAGAACTTTCATGAATAATCAGAAGCTTTATAAATAATGTGTAATAAATGTCATGTTTGTGAATCATCGGACTGACACAAACTCTGCAAGGCAGCCGTGCAATGGCACACATGCATGTATACGCTTACACATGCTCACACAAAACATAACAATTCAACAGACGCTGAAGAACTTTCTGCCAAACCAGAAAATGAATTTCCATTTAAAAGGAAGTCACCAACAAACAAGTGTCACATTTCTAGCAAAACTTGGAAGGAAACAGTACAAGTATCTTAGAAAGCGCTTTCTAATGATGCCAAGGTAGCATGTAAAAAAAGATGTTTATTGACAGTGATGTTATATATACACACAATCTAATGTTCTGTTGTTAACATTCAATACTAAACTGCTCTAATTTAAGTCTCACATTCCACAAACAATGTATAATGTATAACACTCTAAAAAGTTATTCTTAATTTAATAAATATGAACTGTATTGCCCTCATGTTGTATTATCAACATGATTCCTCATACTCTACCTTTGGCAACAGTTTGCTGGTAATGACTGATATATATTTAAATGGCATTCAATTCAGTCTCATATTTACAGTCAACATTGTGTGATATATATTTGGGTTTTGGTCTACTGTAACAGAAACAATCCTCTTAGACCTCATTTTCATGTTTAATCTGTAATACGTGTTGGTGACTAAATCCATTATGGAAAGTCGTTATTTAAATGATAGGTATTATTGTTAATGTTAATATTTCTTTCAAATGATCAATCTCAGTTGATGCTGACCCCCTGCTTTAATAACAAATTTAAATTGCTCTCAGGGGTGCAGCTGGGTGCCCCCCCATTGGCAACAATTAGGGGATAAATAGATGGTTTTGACTGAAACAAGGGGGTCTCTGCCCCCTCTAGCTGCTCTGTTCTTTGACCACTGAAACAAACATCCACGAGAAAAGAGCTCATTATTTCCTTTCCCACTATGCCCTTTTCTCCATAATTTTCTGTTCTGTTCAGCATTTTATTAATGGCAAACAGGCCAGAAAGGCACTCACTAAACATGAAAAACTATTAAAATGAGAGGCAGTCTATTCCAAGAAATAAAAACACACTCTCCTCACCAATTCTTCTGCATCATTCTCATCAGTCATCAGTATAATATTTATCCAGTAATTAACCTTTCCTATAACGACAAGCTTGAATAAAACCTTATCCGCGTTCAAGAGGACCATTTCCCCATCTCCAGAGAAGAGGTCAGATCATCAGTGAAGGTAAATATCAATAGTCAGTCAATAAAGATCTCTCTTTATGTACAACCACTCCACTGTCACTCAATAATAATTAAAGAACAAATGAGACAAGAGGGAGACTGAAACAGTATCTTACAAAATTTAAATTAAAAAAGGCCATTGGAGAAAGGATACGCCACAAAGTCAAAGAGTACATTGATTCATGGCGTGTAAAAATAATATTAAGCCTTAAGGAAAGATTTAATGTAAGGTCACTCCATTAGGGAGCAAAGATTAAAGTGTGTATATAATCATATAAAAAACCAACATTTATTTACATTCCTGGGGATAGTGTGATCCGAAGGACAATCTGCTTCTGTGTTTTAAGATAACGGTAACCCTATTTACACTTATGCATTTGGCAGACGCTATTATCGGAAGCGACATACTATTATCTACTATTATCAAGAGCGACATAACACGCCTTTGTTTCCAGGCAACTGATTATAAACTGGTGTGTCAGATACTCCCGGAAGCTGTTTAACACTGTGTCCTTTCCAGACATGATGTAACGGGTTTCCTGTGACAAGCAATTTGTCTGTCAGCGCTGAATGCAAAAGTGCTGTGTCAATCAGAACATATTTGATGTTTAATCTGCAGTTATGAGGAGTGGGATCTGGGGCGAATAAAACGGCAAGGTGGGCGGGGCTACCAGGGCGAGACACAGAAATAGAAACCAAGGGCTTGACAAAAAAACTGCTTCACTTGACACAGTTATTTAGGACTAAATTGCAAAAGATTTTTTTAAATCGCTTGTCATTTTATCATTTCTTCCCTGGCCAGGACATGGTGCAAAGCCAACCAATCAGACTAAAACTAGCAATTTCAGCTGGCGCTTGTAATTTTGGGGTGTAATACGCATCAGCGGGCCCGAGAATGTGCCATCTCAGGCTGAGACTATGGTGTCGTCAACACGTCCCACAGAAACACCCTTTCTTTGCCATATCCAAACTGTAAACCTTCCAAAAAACACTACAACACAATCGCACAAACATAATATATACACATTAACACGTATGTTATATATACATAATGCATATATGCATACACACACACACACACACAACATATACATTTCAGCCAACATATATAGCACAGGAAGTCTCATGATTTTGAGTTCTGTGGTTGTGTGGACATCTTGCTAACATCAGACGGATGTTCCCACATGTGATCTACGAGTCAAATACTGTGCGAACCATCGACCCACACCTTTTATAACCTAAAGCCAAAAATACCTGCCAAAAACACCACTTCTCACAGCTTCCACAGATAATATATTGAAACCACAATTGGGGAAGTTCAAACCTCTACAAAAGCCAGACAGCCCATATGTTTCCTCAGACTGGCATGTCACTAGAGAAAAACGATGTGGGTAATGTATATAGTTTTAGGGTGAATTTACATCTGTGGATCAATAAATGTAATGGATTGCTACAGAGATATACAGGATATTTGTTATTGTTCTAAGGCAGATGTTGATGTGTTTCAGTACCCGTGTGTCTGTAGCTGAAAAAACAGGTCACTTGTTTTGGTACAGACACGTCTATGCAGGGAAATCGATGAATGGAAAGTTTGATCACGATCTGTCGCATAGCACAACAGCGCCACCTGTTGTACAACTCCATGTACTGCTTCCTGACATACAGCTCTAGACCTCTCTTTGTGATTTCAAAATTTACAGTCACTTTGATTTCTAAATTCCTTTGGGCTCGCCGACTACAAATCTCTCACCCTCTCGTTCCTGATTCTATCCCTCCATCACTCTCAGAAACCTTTTCATTCTCTCCTCGTTCTCTGAACGTGAAATGAGCGAGTGTGCTTCAGCATTCACCTCAGGCCCATCAGAGGAGCAGGAGACAATCTTATAAAGAGAATGTTAAATAGCCTATCAGGATTCTCAGTGTGCCAGACTTTACCTTAAGTATCTTTCACATACACAAACGGAACCTCCAAATGCCCTTTGAAAGCAATGAGTTACACTCAATGAATACAAGAAATTCACTTTCATCATTAACAGACACGTGGACTACATACAAATTTGGCACGGCCTGTGGGGGAGTGAACAACAACAGATTTTTCAATTCTGTCTGATGTATTCCTTTATTCTACATGACCAGCATCTGGAGAATGGTGTCGATTACCATAGAAAATAATGATTTTGTTTATGGTTTGTGAAAACTATGTTATAAACCATGAAGCACATAAACACAGCAAATACACAAAACGATGCTAATAGGAATTAGTAATGCTAAAAGTACTAGAAGTATCCATCTATAAAATGATTCATGCCTAAAGGGAAAACAAGAGGTGAAAAGTGTGAGACATTAATGAGAGGTATGTTTCATACTGAAGTGTGTTCCTGAAGTATGTCTTAAACTGCTTTTATTACACATTAAACCTTAAAGTACCCTTTTCAAATGGTTCCAATAATTAAAATGGAGATTACGATTTAAATAATATTACCAAATCATTAAGCAAATTAGCCTTTCAAAAGTTGAATTTGGCTGTATTTGATTTAAATAACTTTGCATTCGTAAGAAAATACCGGTTTTACGTTTACACTTCTAAAGCACCTGAAGCAATCACGCCATAACTTCCACTGTATATCACCCCTTAAACTTCCACTGCAAATCACTCCATAGCCTTCCACTGCAAATCACTCCATAGCCTTCCACTGCAAATGCATTTATATGTTATTCTTTTCTTTATAAAAATAGTTGGATGAATTGATATTATCTTTTATGGTATTTTACGTGGGGACATATGCTGTCAACAGAACTTAGTTCTTAGTACTTGTATACCTGGAACATGCCTTTAAAACTTAAAACATGGCCAATGTTTTTGTCATAATTTAAAGGTTTACATTTACATACTGTTTGGAATAAAACCAATGCAGCCATCTGTCAAATGTGTTTATTTGTACCTGTCGGGCGAGGTTAACGGAGTCAGCGGTCAGCCGGTCCCTGAGGTGCGGGTCGAGCTGCGTGGCCGGGGCAATCTCTACCACCTTCTGATGCCTCCTCTGGATGGAGCAGTCCCTCTCGTACAAGTGAATCACATTGCCATATTTATCACCTACACACAATGGACCAATCAGCTCGCTGAGCATTACGCAGAAGTCTTAAAACCATCTGGTGTTGTAAACAAACCCATCTGGTAGCATTTCTCCAAAACATAATAAACAATCATGTAACTGATCAATAAACACTATGAAAATGAGAAGGCAACGTCATTCTGTTTGTTGTCGAGAACAGTGTTCTTTATGCAAATATCCAAATGTTTTAATTAACTTTCAGACAATGTATTTATTTCCCATGAAAACGTCATATGCTGTTGGAGATCTGAATGCTTTTGGGTCCCACTTACAAATAATTGCGAATTACTGTGTTGTGTACACAGAAAATTTACATCGGATTCATAAAAGGGATGTAGGGAATTAAGTTTGTTTTCATCCTCATTCCAATGTTGAATCCAGATTGATTAAAGAATTAGTTCACTCCAGAATCCAATTCCTCTCATAACTGACTAACCTCATGCCATCCCAGATGTTTAAGAAATGTTTTTAGCCGAACACAATTTTATTACTTACTAGCTTTAATGCTATTGATCAGGTTCCAGCGTTTGAAGCTCCAAAAGTACATGCATCCATCATTAAAATAATCCATACAACTCCACTGGGCTAATATAAATCTTCTGAAGTTAAACAATACATTTGTGAGAGACAAAGCTTAATAATTTTGAGCATATTTATCAATCAATACTTTGCGTATCCACATAAACAAACAGATTAGCAAATAACGAATCTCATTGGTTCTTGCGTTTCTGTGTCAAAACACACATATATGACAACTAGTCACGAGATGTGAGAACCAATGAGATTTAACATTATCAATGGCATTACAAACCTAGGATATTATTTAATATGCATCGTTTTATACATTTATACATTTTAAAATTATTTAAAACTCTGTGATCGGCTGAAGAAAGTCATATACATCTGGGATGGCATAAAGGTGAGTAAATTGTGAGAGAATTTTCATACTGGTATTTAATATATACAATATATACATATATATATACACAGCAATATAATACTGATATATTATTTGTTACTATGGAATAGGTAGGATTTATTTTAGGGTCACATTTAGCTTTTAATTTTGTAATCAAACTAATAAAAATATATATTTAAGAAACAGCTTCACTCGTTTTATAGCTCTACAGCCACACATCTGTAATTGTTGTATATGTGTTGTTTGGATTGGTGAAACTCATAAATCATTATTTATGTTTTTTATGCACAATAATAAATGAGTCTTGACCAGGTAGACAAAGTCACTTACCCAGGATCTGCACCTCGATATGTCTGGGCTTCTCTATGAACTTCTCCACAAAGAGAGCTCCATTGCCGAAGGCTGCCAGGGCCTCAGAGTACGCCCGCTGATAGTTCTCCTCCAGTTCCTAATCACACACCAGTACACGGGGTCATTCAGTGCAAACACCCAGCACACCAATTCAGTAACAGTTACTTAACAGCAAATAAATCCAAATCTAAAGCTATTATGTTTGACACTCAGGTCAAACACAAGGGCCTCACTTCTGCAACGATTTAAAAACATTCCAGTTTGGGGTTATTTTAAAGCTAAAGACTCAAGCCACTTGGTAGGAACCTAACGAAGGTTAAACACACTGTTCTTTGTGTAACTTCACACTTAGGCAATGCTTACCTCATACTCCCTGACCACACGCATTCCACGCCCCCCACCGCCGTAAGCCGCCTTGAAGATAATAGGAAAGCCGTAAGTATTGGAGAACTCCTGAGCTTCCTGCAAGCACGAGATGGGGGCATCTGTTCCAGGTACCACTGGCACACCTGTAGAGCAGAGACACAATTAAATCAACATCATTAAGCAGGAGACAGATTCAAAAGGCAGGAGGCAGACTACGGTTTATCCAGTACACATATAGCTAATAAACTCAAACTAACCTTTTCCAAGGTACCATCACAATACTTGTACAAATGTAGGAATTGAATGGTCATAGCTGTATAAAACCCTTTGCATTGTGTCTCTCTTGCATGCATGTGTTCTCATGACATTAGAACCCATGTCAGGTGCACGGTCATTGACAGGTGTCATTTCAGAGCAGTTAATGAGGGATAGGGCCTGACAGAAGACAGCCACATGATAGATGCTTTACCTGCACTGATGGCAATGGCACGGGCCTCAACTTTGTCCCCCATCTTGCGCACAACCTCTGGGGTGGGGCCAATGAAGCGCACCCCGGCATCAGCACATGCCTGGGCAAACTCTGCTCTTTCTGAAAGGAAGCCGTAGCCTGGATGAATGGCATCCACGTCATTCTCCTGCCAGGAACAGATTGCAAAACATCAACTAATAAACTCTCATGGTTAATGTTTACAATCCTTTTTTAAATGGTTATCGCCTTATTTATTATTTAGAAGGCCAGCCAGATCACACAAACAGACTTTATTTACATTTATGACGTTTTCATCCTCAATGCAATTTATAGTGCATTTAAGGTCAAGGTACTTATTTTAATAAGTGTTTGTCTTTCCTGGCAATCAAACCTATGATCCTGGTGTTGCTTGCAACCTGTTCTGCTAGCTACAACGACTCGAGTTGTTGATTTGTTTCTTTGATTCTTTGCTTGTTTTTTGGCCCGCATCGAACGTTAGCAGATGCAGTTCTCCAGAACAAGTCGTGGCAAGGCAGAAGGAATGTTTCACAAGCTCTTAACACAACACTGAACCATTTAAAACACTAGACCTAGTGCTAAATATAAAAAAGCACTTAAAGCAATTGATTTATTTACTGACTGACCAACTGGCTGACTGTTTCCCTGTTGATTGCTATCGGAGGTATTTAATTAGAAAACAAGAGGTGAGTTTAAAACACTGCCTGTCAAGAATTTCTATGAAGAAACTAGCATTTCCCTTTGGCAGCATTTGTCAGAAGGCGTAATTATGTGCAATTACTGCACTTTACAGGTTTGTTTGCATGGTATCCGTCCAATCACTGCAGGCCGTCTGTATTTTAAAGGTCATGAGATCTTAATCTGCTGCGGCAACTTGTCACCACACAAAGACTTGAAATATAAGCCTCAGGTGTTAAGAGCACATGATCTCACAGCAGCCCTTGAAATCATGTAGTATCAAACACAAACACTGAAAATTAAGCTACACAAACATTTATCGCTTTGCCTGTTTCAATATGCAGAACATACACGGAAGTTTCTCCTTTAACACCTAGGACAACTTTATTTTCCTCTAGCAAAGAGGAAAACTTTGGTCCTTTATTTCACCCTAACAAACTACAGATGAGTGTCCGTGAAGCATCAACATTTTCAAACGGTACATTTTTACCAAAAGTCTTATACAGAGCTGTTTGAACAGTGGCAGATATTTATAAATGCCAAAGTGTTGGTAAAAGTGAATGTTTATTGTTGCTATGGAACTTTCTGCCAACTGGCTGACATTTACATTTGCCAAAATACTGCCATTACTGGTAAATTCCTTAGGTTGCCAATGGTTTGCAATGGTAGTGTTTGCTAGCTGTTCACTGTCCCAGCATTGCTGCAGATTCTTAACTGTTGATGAGTTCAATGAGTCCTGACCTTGGCTACTTTGATGATGTCTGGAATATGCAGGTAGGCTGCTACAGGAGGCAGCCCTTTTCCTATTAGGTAAGCTTCATCTGCCTTTTGTCTGTGCATCTGACCCGTGTCCTGCTCAGAGTACACAGCAACCGTGCGGATCCCCAGCTCTGTACATGCCCGGAACACCCGGATGGCAATCTCCCCTGCAAGCAGTATTTTACATATAAATATATGAATAAACTGACTTCATTTCACGTATTAGTATATAATTCATTGGGGCAAAACTGAGAATGGAAAGACAGCAGAGAGAAAAGAAACAATGTGACAAATACATATCCCACAATGCATTGGGCTCGACCTGACCTTACATTTCCTTATGACAAATAAACTAGAAGTAAAATAAGGTAAAATTTCAATACACATTTCTGAAAAAATAACTTTTTGTTCATATGAATATTCACATAAAATTAAAACAGTATTTCTGTATATAAAATATATTCCACTGCATGCAGTATGCTAGTATTCCATTCAATACATTGCCAATGACTGACCTCTGTTGGCTACCATGACCTTTTTGATGGGCCTGTACTCCACTTTCTGAGGTGCGGTGTGGGCGGAGCGGGTCACATACCACGCCCTCCTGATGGCCAACAGGCCCAGGGCAAAGCGCTTTCCTCCCACCTGTAGCAGCATCTGCAGAAAAAGGGAGCAAAAGATAATGATATGTGTTGAGCGTTATCTGCATTTCTAAACAACAGAAGTAATTAGGTAGCTTGGCTGTCTATCAGTAGGAAACTGAGATACTGCTTCTCTGGTGATAAAGGGTTGTGCATATGGAAAGCTAAGTCACTGGAGTTGCTGAATCTCTGTGTTGTCGGTGGTTATTCGATGTTTTTACTCAATGGCTGTGTGCAATCAGGGGGCAGAACACTGCCTGCACACAAATTGGCAGTCACTGCATCACATTGTTGCTCATTTGCATAAACAGGAAATGACCAACTTTAATGGGGTTAAATGATATTGACCACGCATCCTGGATACTGTTGCTACTTTAATGGTTTACATAATAGTTATTAAAATATTTTATCACAATACAAAACATATGACTGCATATCATGCCTTACTTAACAGCATTTAAACTAAATGGGTAAGGAAGGTCAGCAAGGTCAGCAATTTTCTACCGTTTAAAGGGTAGAAAATTGGGTATTTTCTACCCATTGAAAATAAATGCTGCATATCAAGCACATCCACATAGAACAAGACATGAGCGTAAACAGGGTCAAGTGGCAGCAGGGCCAATGAGAATCTGATCTGCTGCAGAAACAACTACAAAGGCACCTGAAACAACAGCAGAACTCAGTGGGAGAACAGTGAAGGATCGGAGGGAACCAATGAAATGCTACAAAGCACACACCATGAAGTTAAGGGCTCTATGGGAAGAAAAACCAACAGAGCCAATAGAAACGTATGTTTAAATCTAACTTATAAATTAAAATAACGCAAATCATGTGCTATCATCACAAAGTATAATCACATTGTGCTGAACAATAGTGACTCCCAGACAAGAGAAAATGATACCGCACCCATGCAGGGATGGCATTATCATGTCACCTACATTCTGCTAACATCAAATACCAACTGCCACAGCAAGTCAAGGCTACAAGAACCATTGTATGCTGTGTAAAATTAAAATAACTACATAACTTAATAACTTAATCATGCATTCCCTGAAAATCAAACCCATAATCTCTGTGCTGCTAGTGCCATGCTCCACTGTTTGACCTACAGGAACGTTAAAACCATTCAGAGTGTTTCTTGCTCTGAACTTGCAATGTCTAGTTCATATCTGCCCATTTCCAAACATCTGTTCAAAACTAGTTACATAAGCAAATATTGCAGAAGTCAAGCTACTTTAAAAAGAAGGTATATGCAAAGTACACAAGTACAGTCAGACACAAGGACAAAGGAAAAACAATCATATCAAAGCAATGGTATTGAAGAAATCAACAACACACAATTCTTTTACAAAAAATTGTGCTGGTTTCTCATTGGAGCATATTGAAAGTGTCATATTTCACCACAGCTATTCACTACAGCTATTCTTTGGTTGCTATAAAGGTTTGTCTGTGCCTTACTTTGTGTACTCCTGAATAAGGAATGTTCCACTGCCAAAACAAAAACAATACTGTGCCCAGAGAGCGAGAGAGAGAGAAAGAGAGAGAGAGTGTGTGAGAGAGAGAAAGAGAGAGAGTGTGTGAGACTGTTACATGAGCTCAGCAAAGGAGACCAAATCTAAAGCTTCTGTTAACAATAGAGGCACATTTGTGTGACATTACAGGACTGTATAGATAATCCAGACAATGTAATTAATGTATTCTACATGTGTACTCGAGCATGCAAAACAGGGTGAATCAGTGAGATTTGGTAGCATAATGATCATTGGTTCATGAATAGTGGTTTAAAAAATTATATTCAGAAGTATGTTGGCACAGCCTGTGGTCTTTGTCTGTACACATAAGAAAGCAGATTCACGTTCAAAGCCTGTTGAAGACACTGGGGCATTTATTCACAAGTACATTAGAAATAAACACAAAACAAGTAAATATTATGTGTGGTTACATTTGATTTGCTAAATCTGTCTTGCTCATTCCAGTGAGAAAGCTGTGAACAATCTCTCTGTTCATCTATATTAAGCCAATCGAATAACTAAACATCTAACTCCCCTATGAAAACTTTTTTTGGATCATTCCAATCCCAAAATGCCCCACAAACCATGTTTTCAAAACAGTCCCTATCAGAACAGCTAAACTTTACAGAAATAACATATAACCGTTGCAATTACAGTATTTAACAACAATAAAGTCAGTATACAAAAACCGGCTTATTGGGTCAGTATAACACATGATTAAAAAATAAAACCTCGCCACTTTTAGCACCTCATTGGCTGACCCCATGTGGCTTATGATGACTCAGATAGATCCCATAGTCCAACGGTCATCAAGTTTCTAGGGATAGTCTTAAGTGTCATATTATCTGACAGCTGCTGCTTTTCATAAAGCATGTTACATGTTGTATAACTGTATAATATATAACAAAAAATCTCAGTCACGGGTGAATCTCTAGACTTTACCAAGCACAAATCCAACAGGATTTTGCAACTTTTAATTTTATTGCAGCGACGACAACATGAATGTAATTAAATAGAAATGGATAGCTGACATACATTATAGCTTGTCACATTGCAGGGAACTGAAACAGCTCGAAACTGTATTTGTTAATTACCCAAATACAACATTGACATTGCTGTTCTTGGCACCTGTACCACATTCTTTAATAAAGTTATACTACATATGGGGCTTTTACCCCAATCAAAAAACGACAGTCGATAACTCCCTTAATTTTCTTTCTGCGGGTATCCCAAAAAAATAATAATAAAAAACACATTTCTCAACATCTGCCTAGTGAGGTGTTAATACTCAACAGATGACAAAGAAAGATTCCTGACAAATTAAAACATGCAAATCATACTGATGCTTAGGGAAATGGTTTGCATGCTGTGTCTTGAGTGAACGCATAACAATTCAAAGCAAGAGCAAAACAGGGCTTTCTTAACAGGCATGTTTGAACACTTATCATAACTGACAAGTCTGACTAAACAGGAATGTACTTCATTACAAAAGAAGGATTTAAATTACAGCCCAAACTATAGGTCAACTGATGCATTATAGTCATTTAAGTGCTGAAAAAATGTAGATTACATCACTTTTTTTTTTACAAATGTGTATGTTTGCAAGAATGACACACATCTGGATTAACCAGTAGTAAGCTTACCCAAGCTTTGGCTGTGTCTCAAAACCTAGTGAGCTGCCTGTTTACACAGGGGTGTTCTTAGTCAGTTTTGATACACTTGGTCACTGCCACGCTTGGAATGGTTAGATGGACAGTAAATGCATACCACAGACAGCTGCCAACTTGAATGTGAACATGAACTCTCTAAATGACCGTTTTTTTCTGTGACAACAGCTACGTTGCGCTTTAAACGGACGTGCTACTTTACGCGTGTTTGGATGTTTCGTTCTGAATAGTTTACAGGTCAATCAAGTGAGCTAAATCCATCAGCCTGGCGGTGACATTCATTCATTTGGCACATGGGTTAGCGAGCAGAGGGAAGCACGAGAGTGTAGTTCTCGTTGGGCGCCTACTGCACGACTTCAAAAGCCTAACATCCGAAACTGTTTCGTAAACGAGCCACGACTCTCCTTTCATTGATAAAATGCACTTATGCAGGTCCGTTGCAGCTAACGTTAGGGAAGCAACTTATTCCCTCCACATAAATGAGACACATCACTTATGCAATATGACACACAGATTGCGACAACGGTATTGGTGTTTCAAAAACGCATACTCATCTGAATAACAGTTAACATGAGAGAATTCAATCTTACCTCCTTCTTCTTGTCTCACGATAGGTATGATCTGGTGTCCAGTCCTGTTTCTTGAATAAAACGCCAGACGTCGGTTGCGTAACTTCTGTGAATGCTAAACGTACGCCGCAAGCGTTGATACGCAGTAAAGTAATTAAAAGCCCTAGGCGTATTAACGTAAAGACAGTCCGTTTTAGCGTAATAGTTACTCGTTGAACTCGTTAAAGTATGAACCAATGTACTGCCAGCGTATATATGCAAATTAATTACAGTCTTTTAAAATGTAACTTGACATTTGTTGGTACCTTTTTACTATTTGGTTCGTTTTATTTTTCTTGAATCATAATCCACCCATCTGTATACTGCCAAACTATTGGCGTATGTAGGGCAACTGACATCCACCTCGCGTCACTTGTTATTGATGTGATTGGTTGTCTTTGAAATTGATGGTACATTATTCGTTCTGTCTCCTGTCAATCAGCAACAGTTCTGTACGGGCGCGGCTATTGGACATCTATGGAACCGTACAGTTCCTGTATGTTGTAGCCTCAGAGCTCAGTATTATGAAGGCGGGACAAAACGACACGATTCCTGCCGATTTCCATATGGGGGCACCTCCATCACTCTCACTGTTCACTGTGCTGATTTTTAATTTTATCTCCGAGTTTTATAAAACCCATTTTCGGCAAATTGTTATTTTTCTTTGAAATATGTGCAACTTTAAATAACTGTTTGTGAGTACCGTTTTATTTTAACATGTTGGGCGGCAGATATGTTCTGTATTATGATGCTTCTTGTTACGGAATAACGGAATGTCAAACTGATACATTACCCACTCATGTTATTGTTAAAGAAATAAAATGAGAATCAATATAAAATTCAGCAAATGCACTTAATTTTCCTTCTTAAACTATGTTTTAATAATAAACCCATACAGGTTTACAGTAGTATAGACAAAAGCATTATGAACAAAAGCAGGAAATAATTTAGAAACAGAGGTCCAAGACGTTTATTTAACAAGAAATACCAAACCAAAAAGTTCTGCAATGGAATGCATAACCGTTCATTATTTTCCTATATTACTTTATGGGCAGAGAACGAGAGAGTACAATAAAGAACCAAATAGTAAACTTAGAACTCAGAAATAAAAAGGTCATAAAAAAGAAAACAACAACAGAATAAATTAAGAACTGGGGCAGAAGATGCAAACATACCACTATGTCTGATTTAAGCGCTGTTGTCTAACCCTGGTCTATGCATTTCCTAAAAAATACTTGGATGTCATTTACCGCACATAAAATTACATTCTAACTGAACAACCAGCATTATTTTCAATTGCCACTGCATGATCACAATTTTAGGACCAAGATGAGAATGCGGCATTGCTTTATTAAGAAATTAGTCTAAAATAAAAAAAAACAGGTGCTTATGATGTATACAAATATATATCAAACTGCCTGCAGGAAGAAACGGCACACACCATGAATTTAAGATTTTTTTCCCTTGACAGAAATGGTCCACTAATATGGTGGGACACCAAGTGCAGCATTAAAATGTAAGACCATATTAACATGAAAACTAATTTACATCTTCAGTAAAAACCACACTGACAAAGCTCAAAACCAAACAAACCTCTCTACATCAGTCTCAAACAGATAGGTGACATTTGCTTTGGGCATGTGATATGACTGACGAAATGTCAAGCTGGAGGGAAGATTAAAGACTTTCCCCTAGATTTCTCTCTAATATAATAGAAATGTGGCAAAATCAGCAAACTAAGTAACTGAAATAATTGGTCCCCAATTAACCATACCCAGATTATTCTATGCAGGTTTGCATAGAACTTCTTTTTATCGTACATATTAGTTATGCAGTCCCTAAAGAAGAAGCCCTATACCAAACGTAAACTGTACTGTGTGGCTCCACTTAAATCCCACTACAAGCACTCGCTCAGACACACAGATCTACACTTACAACACAATCACACTATGACATGGAAGTTTGAGCCATTTTGTTATATAAAGCCCCTGATTATCCATAAATGGTTAATTACCATACAGTTCTAAGACCACTGAGCAGAGGTTGCATGAGAAACATGCAGTTAAAGGAGAACTAGCAAGTTAGGAGAGAAAGAGGCAAGCTGGGACAAAAGAATAACACAGAAACATGCCAAACGTAAATAAAGCATGCATTGCTCTTGTCCATATAGTATGTCACATATTCTTTTAAATATTGATACATGTGTTACACTGCTGTTTTTAATCACCATTATATGCAAGATTTAAACTTTGTTGTGCATGTAAATATATTTTCTTTCAAAGAAAACAAGAAATATGTAGGGGAACAATTGGGGAGATGTTGCCAATCATGTTAAAAAAAAACACACAAAAGCAAAAGACTGGTCAAACTAAGGAGAAGTAAAGGAGAGCAAAACTAAATGGGAAGTAGTAAGAGATAGGTCGTGAATGCTTGTTGAAGGTTGACAGTGAGGGTCTGCCCACTGTTTGGTCTGTTGTGCTTCTTTTGGTTTCCAGTTTTACTTTGCTGTCATCATCTGGACAAACTCTGAAAAATAAGGAACATTTATGAGCTAACCCTGCATTACTTTACAAACTGCTTTAAAAAATATTTCATCAGGAAACAAAGTCTTCAAACCTTGGTTTAAACACCCTGAACCATAATCTCAGTCCTTATGATTCTTTTATACGTACGTTAATGACAACCACTATACATCAGTGTTCATGACGTGATATTACCTTCATAGTTGACCTGGCCATCACCATCAATATCAGCCTCACGAATCATCTCATCCACTTCCTCATCTGTGAGCTTCTCCCCCAGATTTGTCATGACGTGACGCAGCTCTGCTGCACTGATATACCCATTTCCATCCTGTAAAGCATTTGTCACTGAGTAAGGAACGGTCAAAAAATAAAACCGATAAAATCTAAACGGTTGTAAAAAGTTTAAGGGGAATTTTTTTTCACCTTGTCAAAAACTCTGAATGCTTCTCTGATCTCCTCTTCACTATCTGTGTCCTTCATTTTTCTGGCCATCATAGTAAGGAATTCTGGGAAATCAATTGTTCCGTTGCCTGAGTGGGAAAAGAGGGTAACAGATTTAGATAAAGGGAGATTTAACAATAAACTTATGGAATTCTTGAATATGTAATATATTTAACATACCATCAGCATCAACTTCATTTATCATATCTTGCAACTCTGCTTCTGTGGGGTTCTGCCCCAAAGACCGCATGACAGTGCCCAACTCTTTAGTGGTGATAGTGCCATCGCCGTCTTTATCAAACAGTGAGAATGCCTCCTTGAATTCTTAAAAAAGAAAGAAAAGAAAAACTTTTGTCTTTAAATTGCATCAAGTTTGTCAAGTAACTGGTTTAACAGGTAAAGGCTCATATAACATACCAGCAATCTGCTCTTCTGTTAGCTGATCAGCCTGCATGTAAAAGGAAAGGTTTGTCACACACACAAAAAACAGTACATAAGCAAGTTTTTTGTAGATATTTTCAAATGTTTCTGTCAGCCTAGAATATTTACTGCAAATGAAATTCCACATAAAAATGTCTGATAGCCAGTGTTTCACAAGTTTGATGATGTCATTGACTACAACGCCCAACCTTTGGGCTCTTCAGGATATTGGCACATTACACAGAAACCGTTCACAGAAAACCGTTCACTTTTGTCCCTAAGGATTGTTTATATCTTTGTATAGACCGTTTATGTATAATTGCCTTTACCATAAGTTACAGGCCAACTGAACTGGCTAGTGCGCATGTTGTGGGTAACAACAAACCGGTTGTGACCACGGCACTCAGCTACTTTAGAGAAAGACTAGACTATTTTGCATACTTTTGGCTCTCTGTGATCTTGTAATACAAATGAGGGCGATCTGCGCGTCTGTCCACTTCGTGCGATGGTTTTTACGCCGCTGACTACTTACGCCGACATAAAGCGAGCTAGCAAGAGAGAATAGTCAGGGATGTGCTGGTATAGCGGAATTTTCGCCATAAAAACCTCACGCCCATTTAAATGTCATGAACCATCACAAAATGTCGCACGACGAGTGAACATTTATGTATAACGAATTTAGGAATGGAAAACCTGCTGTAACCGTTTAAGGAACGTTAGCATGAGACCTCGCGCGCTCTTTCAATACACTGACGGTTAGCTCGCGAAGAGCTAACACTAGCCCATTCACACCTATCAGCTCAACACTGACGCTCAGCCATTTTCTGGGAACAAGCAACACTTCACCTACTGTAGGGTAAAATATAATAAAAACTTGCTTACCATTTTATTTGAGTGCGAACTGCGTTATTTGTACGTAATGAATATGAACAACGAAAACGTTTGCTTTTCTCCTGTGTGATTATCAACCACCTCTTCCACTATCTGCTGCTGTGCGCCCAAATTTTAATATCAATACGCCTTGGTACTTCGGTCCAAAGTGGGACGTCGCACTCCTTGACAACCACGCTGTTGCCATGGTCTTCCTACGCCAAATCGCTAAAAAGAATCAGGTCGAAACAACAACCTTAAAACGGCCCCTTTTCGCATAGAAAGCTGATGAATATCAGACGCTGCTTTATGATTGTACATTTTCACTTTGAACTACTAATTCTTAGCATGAAAATTGGCTTTCAAATTTGAATACATGGCCCAGAGAATTTATATATAGAAGTCTGATAGCACTCGTCAGCTGACCTGGGAAAAGTAATTTGATTGGTTGTCGGCCACCTGCAATGCGTCAGGGAGTCCTCGAAGTGAGCAGTTCTTAAAGTGGCAGAAGCAGCGATCTAACGGGTGCAATAAACAAATGAACACATAAACTTTTTAACAGCCCGTATGTCTGATGGTATAATTATCTCGATTGTATGGTTTAGTTGATTTCGGGTATATTCTGGCGGAATAAATGAACAGTCATGGTTTCAAACCCCTAATATTATATGTAATCATGGTGCATAGCCTTAAAGTGGAGTTTCCTGGTCAGGTTTATTGTCCCAAAACAGTAATTGACCTAGAACATTTTTGGAGTTGTGGAAAGTTACAAGACATCAGGGAGGAAACTAATATCAGGAATTATATTAATCTATTTCTCTTGTGTTATATAAACTATACAAATATATTTCATATTTCAAACAGTTGGAGGCTTTTATATCAAGATGTTTGCTTGTAATGACAGATTAGATCTGTTCTCATGGATCACATAGATACTTCTAGCCCTCATGGTTAGGCATTGAACCTATTTTTCATTGGGGTTTTATAGGTGGGACTAAACCTTCCATATGCATAATAAATTGTTCTAAATAAAGAAGCCAATGAGACAATAAGAGCTGCTCCGTTTCATGGTGGCCGATTCAACCATGTCTCTGATACATCCTGTTTATGTTGGCAAACACTTATGGAAAGAGGGAACTTCTCTTGATTAATACAATGATAAACAACATAGAATTGCTTCACTTAGTTTATTGTCCACAGCTTTAATTTTCATGCATCTTTTCGCAGTACACAAAAGAAAATGTGAACAGTTTTAACAGTTTTTGTGCAGAATGAACCTATGCACCAACACTACATCTTTAAAAAATAAAACAAGTACAAGAAGGTTTAAAACAAATAAAAAACTCAGTGCACTCAGTGTAGTAGTCAGCAGTACGTGTGATGCTTGTAAACAGTATAGCTTGATACTGTAGGCCAGTGTTTTGTATTTCTAAAATGACAAATACTGAGTTTTCATCTGTATAAATTCCCTCGCACCTGCATCGTAACAACTTCCTTTAAGGGTTGTAAGAAAACTTTAGCATTACACCCTGTTTTGGCTCTAACTTTAATTCTGCCAGGTCAAGCGATTCACCTGCAGGTGGCTTCTCTGCAGTACTGAACACTACTGTAGCATGCTTAGGAAGCTCAGCGTGCTTCAGCTTGAAAGTGACCGGTTCATTGTCCCAGTTGAGTGCAATAAGGTAGCGCTCATTCTGGTCCCACCTGCGCATGTAAGCCAAAGCAGAGGTTGAGTTGAACAAAGGCAAGTATTCTCCATGAAGCAGAGAGCGCTCCTTTGATCGTTTCTCGCTCACAGCCTTAAAGAACGCATAAATGTCCTCCACTCTGGTCTGTAAACCACAACATGACCGACAATGAATGACAGACAACTGGTGCTTCGTTACAAGCCCCACATTAAAAGGTGAGATTCTGGAGATTTAGCACTGTTTGCAAAATGCTTCTTACCTTTAAACTCTCATCTGTAATGTTCCCCCACACCATCGATGGGAATTTGCTGAGCTACATGGAAAGACACAATAGTTTAGGATCCACATACTTTGAAAATACCTATATACTCATGAATAATAATCTGTTACCTCTTCATCTTCCAGTCCTATCTCATCCCCATAATTAAACACCGGTGTACCAGGCAGGGTGAGCAGCAAAAGTTGGTTTAACTTGACATGTTCTTGCCCTGCTAGTGAAGCTAGGTGACCTGTGACACGTTCACCAATGTTCCAAGCCAGCTGGGTCTGATTGTATGTGAGATACAACTGGTCTACAGTATGGGCAATATCCTGAGCAGATTTAGCCCTTAAAGCACCAGAAAGAAGCAGATCCACACCAGTGCTGTTTAGCACCACAGCTATGTCATCAGGGGAGGACTTATCTGTCACACCAATTAAGACCCTAGCAGACAAGATAGAAAAAAAGTCACATTACATTAACCACATTATAAATATGTAAAACTGACTAATATACTTGGTTGACAGTACAACTGATTTTATTAAAGCTAAGATTTTAAAGAAATGCAACAAACTACCACAAGGTGGCTTCTTTACACTCACGATAAGATCAGTGTACAAAAATTTAGGGTTTGAAAATGAAAGATTGTCAAGTGCTCACTTTTTATTTTCTCCATCAGTCTGATTGTGGACAATGATATTAATATCTGTCCAACTGGACGGTGCCGCGGAGGAAACCTTGTCAACACCGTATAGGAGAAATCCATCCACACCTATTTCCAACCAGTGGATCAGAGCAGGCTGCAAAAGACAATGATCACCATTATTATTTTGTCATTTAGAATTACACACATTAGGTAAAATAAAGGTATTATTGCAGACCGTTAAGCTCATACCTTCAGCTGCACCGCCACATTATCAATAGCGTCTTTGGAGAACCAGGGCTCGTCACCTTTATAGTTAGGTGTCAGGTCTAAAACCACAGAGATACCTAAAAGGAAACATAAAAATACATTTGAGTGAAATGTCAAACCATGACACACAGCACTATATTTCTTTGAATTACTACAGTTCATCAATGACAGAACATTATGGTTGTCAGCATGTCTTTAAAAAGTGTAGCCTTGTGGGGGGCAATAAAAAACTATTGTGTGTTTTCAGTTTATACCCATCTGGATGCATTACACAGTGGATACACAGTGCAAAGTATAGCTCACCCTTTCTGTGTGCTTCCTTAAGGAATGTCTTAAAATCATCCAGAGAACCAGCCTCCGTGGAAATCTCATTCAATTTCAGCTCTGTGGGGTCATCAGCAACAGAAACATGGACAGGGCCAATGACCAGACCCTTCAGCTTTAACTTATCCAACTTGTCAAATGTTTTAGTCAGACCTGAGGGAAACCGGTCAGAGTGAGAGGAACACATAAATTTGTCATGTATAAAAAAAGAGATTATACTTAGTAAATACGTAATAAATATGGAGGATTTAGATAAACATATCCCTATTAATAATAATCTTCCCATCTAGACATGCCTTGCACTAAATTAAAATTAGTTCTTAAATTAAAATTAGTATTGTGGAGGAACTTTGTTTAAACATGTTCTGAGTCTGACCTATAAACAGTTAAATGTGCCAACTAGTTTGGGCATCTGCATTAAATCCTTGAATTAACCAATTCTTGAAATTCCTTAACAGCCCCTCCTGTCCTAGAAATTGGTTGCTTTGTTGCTGGGCATCGAGTTCCTCCTCACTTTTAATCTCCGAAGACTCTGTCAAGGCATTAACATGTCCAATCTGGTACAGAGATCCATAGTTCCACCAGTTCATCTCAGGGATGGGCTTGCATCGAGGAGCTTGAATAATGATGGCGACAGCACCAGCCAGCATGCCAAGCCAACCAAGCCAGAACAGAATGAGAAGAACCCAACGTGTTTTAACCCACCTATTCAAAGAATAAGAATGTATTTAAACATTTTCGTAGCAAATTGCAGGGCTTTATCAAAATGCTGAAACACCCACAACAATATCTACAACAGAAGTTGAACAGAAGATGTATTCATACCCTGGTGTTCCAGCTACTTTTAACAATTCTTCTTTGGAAAGACCAGTAAATTTGGTCTCTTCCTCCGGGATCTTGACTTTGACGATGCCATTCTTCTCTGTTACAGGCGAGATGGCATCGGTATTCCCAGCCTCACCCACTGTCATGGGCTGTTTCTCCTGGTCCACCTCGTTGAGCTCAACATCTTTCATGTCTACTTCTGTATCGTTGCTCATTTTGCCGATGTATGCTGTATGCTTGCCTCCCTTGAAACAAAATGAAATAACAGCAGTAAGTACATCGCCGTTCTCACGACACGATCGGTAACCGGTTACACGGACGAGGATCCATGCGCATTAACATAATACATGCGCTTGTGTTTTGCGCATGTATTATGTTAATAACCTATAGTCAATAACCTTCAACATTGCATCATCCAAAAAATCAAAAAGACACGAATACAAAGCCTTTTTGTCCTACTGAAAGATTTGCGCACTGATCCAGATAAATCAGATTAAACCTCCAGTGCCCATAGACACAGAAACAAAACGCCGGGTGATGCCAAATCATCTGACCCATCATCACGACATCCAATCAAAGAACATAATTACTATGGATGTGGGCCGAATAAAACATTAGAGAATAACATACCCAACTATTTGTTCATTTAAGACGATGTAACTCAAAAATACTAGGATGTAGATTGGTAACATGTCTTTTAGAAAACCGGATTTATCCAGTTCTATCAGCGCTCGCCTATTCACCGCATCATGCAGCCCTTCTTAACGAATAAAAACACATTGGACTAGAAATAAAACAACGTGAAACTGCTTTTAAATTCCCAAACGGAATCATTGAATGACAATGAGAAAGTGTATCTCCTACGCTCACAAATATTAAGAACAGTTAAAAATGTAACAGTATGTAAAACCTGTTTTAAATAAAACGAACCTTACTCCACTGGAATAGTGATTGTTTCCTTGCTCCGCTTTTTTAGCAAAAACTGATCCGTTTCTTCTTGTCTCTATAATACAGTGTCAGAGACTCACAAGCTTTTATAGGACAAAAGGTCTGAGCTGCATAATAAATGATCTCCGCCCACATTTAAGGGGGTGCTGCACAGAATTGCGTCTGTAAATTCTGTTGATAAGTCAATCCTGTAACGTTCGCTCCCTAAAAAATACCCCAAAAGGCGTAAAAGTACCCATAACATCTATAGTAATGCAGCGTAGATATGTAGTGATTTGGGTTGCCGGTTCTGAGGAAACGCGTACCGATTAAATGTATTCCTGAATGCACCCCAAGTAACTTTGCATAAAAGCGTGTGTCAAATACAGAAATGTCAATGTGATGTAAAATATCTATCTAGTTTATGCAGATTTATTGATTATTCAGGCTTTGGGCGACCGTGTTCTTTTTTAAAAGACATGTATTAGACTTGATTTAAATGAACTATCTTTTTAGTTATGCCTTGGTCTGCTGGCACTCACTATTGTGAAAAGCAGACAGTCCAGTTTGGTATTTGAGAGAATCCCCCTTAAAAGAACAAAATTGTTCCCTGATCCTTCCTCCTCCCAGTTGTTTTTGTGCCTGTGAGAGACCTGCATAAACAAGTTTGAGGGGTTGAGGGTATTGAGTTTCTCTCCTGGAAAGGTCTTGATAAACATCATAACACACATACTTTAAAAAGCTGGGCTGCATTTGTAAGCTTAAGTGTATTGTAGCAATAAATCGCACCAATGGTTTCTATCAACTTAGAGTCACAATGCTTTTTAGAAATGCAGCTCTGTTCAGCAATCTGTGAATGAATATGTTAATGTTGCTAGAGTTTAAATAGTTCCATAGTGCTTTAATCAACGCTCAAAATCTACAGTTGGCCACATATCCATGATGTGTTTACAATACATGTTTTTTTCAATAAAGCATAAATATACAATAAGTCACCGAATTATAAGTATATACACCGAAAGTAAATATATTACAAGACCACTGAATTCAAAAGTAGTTTAAAATATTCAGCTTACTCTAACATACCAGAGCTACATTTATGCATTTGGCAGACGCTTTTATCCAAAGCAACTTACAGTAAATTCAAGTTATACATTTTGTCAGTATGTGTGCTCCCCTGGGAATCGAACCCACAACATTTGCACTGCTACAAGGAGCTACTATAATAAAAATGTTATAGTAGCTTAAAATATTTATTATATATTTTGATAATTCAGAAGCACTTAAACCTGATTAAAACCTGGTCAATAAATCTTTTATTTGAAATTTAAAGGCATACTTTGAAGTTCTATATAAATATTGAAATGAGAGTAATTCGAATTTGATAATTAAATAAAATAATAGTTAAATAAATAAAAACGTATTTAAAATTTATTTTTTGATAATGGCCTATAGTAGCCTATTGTCCTTATTACTTGCATGCCTATTTTACTCTGTGGTTTAGTTTTAGACAACAAAACTACAGCTCCCATACAAGGACAATTTAATGCAGAAAACTGTCATCAAAATTGGGTACTAAGTAAAGAAGACTGAGCTCCCATGTGTGCTTGTGTTTATGATCAGCAAGTGTTAAAAACGAGAGAGAATCTGAAATTCAATCTAACAGCAGGGCGGTATCCACCATACACACTGAGGGGGTCCACCCTGTCCAAGATTTGGGTTAGTAGTCAAGCAATATGGGTTTTTCAAAGACCAGTTTTTAAAATATTACATCTGGTCTCTTTTAGTATTGAATATTTGACAGTCTTATCTAACAGTGCATAACAGGCACATGTTCGCTTGGATCTAGCATATTATTTAGAAACGCAAAGTTTCAGTGTAACTGTATGAATGAACTCCAAAAGAACAAGTTAAACTCCAGAAACATAAGTGATCAGAACTGTTAGATCACAACATTCAGAATGGAGCTCCTCCCTCCAGACTCAAATACAATGTAAACACAGTGCACACTGTGTTCCCCCATGCTCTGTATAACAACATATGGCTCTGACCGGTGCCTAACGTTTTATAAACAAGGACAAACCATTTGCATCGTTTGTTTTTGTGATGAACTATAGCTTGTCATGAAAGGATACATCATCTCATATTTCCATAATGAAATTAGAGAGGATGTGAAAGAGAATAAAACCTCAGAACTAATTTTTTTTACCAAAGCCTAATTTGTGCTCTTTTAATCATCTGTTTAATAATCACCCTGGAATGAAAAGCCAATCAACACAAGCTTTTGAGTGAACAGAGGGGTAGAATGTAAAAAGATGAATCATTAAGTTTGACAATCTTTTAAATCAACAAAACCAAAGCAATTTTTAAGCAACTAGCAAATGTGCAAAAAACTGGCAATTGCTTTTTAAATTATATTTTGAATTATGAAATGTCTAATAATTTGTCCGTTTAAAAAGTGATGTATTTGTTTCCATTTTTATGTTTGAATCAGTCAATTTTCCCTTTTTTTGTTTTGAAGGCTCACTCTTGGTTCTTCACAAGTGAAGCTCTTTCTGATTCTAAAAAAGGTGATAAACGCTTATAAAACAGCTGGAGCCACCAGAGGTCAATGTGACTCTGAGCGCGCAGTCTTATGAGCGGAAGTGGCGATGTTCTGTGTAAAGGCGGGATCAGGAAGCAGCGCTGCGAGAGTTATTTTTGAGCGCACTGTGAGTCTGTGAACAGTGTGGCGCCTGTGGATGAGAAATTTCTCCGTGATAGAATCAGGGTATGTTATAAATTACAGTCCAATCGTAAAATTGTTTATTAATTTGGAGATCTTTCATACTGAGCTCTTCGCACCTTAGGTCTATTTAAATGAATGGATAACAATGGCGTGTGCCAGTGGTCGTTGTAAGGCGCTAAACTAGTTAATTAGTAATTAATTTCATTACATTCTATTAGTGAGTCTTTACCTGTACATCACAAAATATTACTTTATCTTGCCTTGTTATTTTTACTTCTTTCCAGTAATTTACGTTCCCTGATTATTCATACCGACAGTTTCATAAAGCGCGTGTTGTCTTTCTAAACGAAGAGCTTTTCTGATATCGGAGGTGTTTTGTGATATTATGTAGTGCAACTGTTTTTATTTTTGTAATCCTCGTTTCTTTCCCTTTGAAGCCATTAAAGAAAGCCGATTGGTCACATTCACACAACCCTCTTAACATAAATCAGCAATGTCGTCAACATCACAAAAACACAAGGACTTCGTGGCAGAGCCCATGGGCGAGAAGTCTGTGATGGCACTCGCTGGAATTGGTGAAGTTCTTGGAAAGAGATTGGAAGAGAAGGGCTTTGACAAGGTAGATCTACCGAGATGTTTTATATAATCAACCTTTAAAGAAGAATTAGTCATCGAAACGAAACCGTTCGTAATAGAATTTTTCTTTCACTTTCATTTTCTTCCCACAGGCATATGTTGTTCTAGGACAGTTCCTGGTACTGAGGAAAGATGAAGAGTTGTTTCGGGAATGGTTGAAGGATACATGTAGCGCAAATACCAAACAGCAAGGCGACTGTTATAGCTGCCTGCGAGAGTGGTGTGACTCTTTCCTGTAGTCAGTTTTTTTTCCATTGTATTGTCTTTTTGTTTTCTTTCCCCATGGTGTTCTGAAAATCTGTACCTCGCTTCACCAATTTGACTGTTTGGACATTATTTGGATGTACCGATACTAACGCTTAGCCCAGAACTATACATTGTTTTATGCTAGAAGTTCTTTAAATAGGGACACTTGTAGGATCACTGCTCTGCACACTGGATGTTTAATTATAGGGTTTTGTCTTTGAAACCAGATTTTTAATTGATCCATATATGAGTATTGACTATACAAAATTCATATGTTCTATATTTCACCAGTAGTGTTAGCACATTGATAATCACCATGGTAACCCTGGCTCTATAGGCGCAACAAACTATTCTCGTCTTTATCCACGTTTATTGCTGTGTTTTTAATTGAAAATTGTCAAATTCTGTCACAAATTTAATATGCTTTTAAAGGTTACTGGGAGCTAATCACCATTCGAATATGTATTAACTTAGGGATGGCAAACATATCATATTGCCATGTGACTGTATGCCCCCCCAACCCCAAAATTGTCTTTCGGTAAATTAAAATGCCTTAAAACTATTGATCTGTTTGTACTGTGATTGTGTACCTGAAGATGAGTCTATGACTCGTTCACCTTTTTAACCAACAGTGATTGACATTTGCTGCTCTTAGATGTTGCAGATGCCTTGAGGATGGTATATAAGAAACAATGACGAATGAATAAGCTGTAGCTCTAAAATATCTCTAGAAGCCAGTTTTAAACATCTTTGTGTTTTACATTTGAATTGTTTTTGAATAAAGTATCAAATGTAATAAGTGATAGGTTGTGGTGTGTTGAAAATCAGTACTAATTCAGCTCACTCTGGTATTTGTAGTTGTAAAAGTGAATTCGCTGGTTTTGATAAAACAAGTTAATATGGTTATTAACTTTTTTTCCCCCTCAATGTCAATGAGTGATACACAAATGTGTTGTTTAAAAGTTTTATTCCACCATTGAATGCAGTCTGCAGTATTTTATTAGGACCAGAAAATTATTTTTGATGTATTTTCAGTAATTCACCCTTGATGCCAACAACAATACAAACCGGTCAAAAAAAATCATTCATTTTAAAGCCATACATTTCCTTTTATAGACCCCTTTTGGGGGGTGCTAATGTATGTACTGGTGCTAATGGCATTAGTAGTCTCACTTTCTCACCATGTTCTTAAACTTTAAAAGCCAGTTAACCAGAAATGTCTAACAGCATACATAGCCACCTTAAATAAAACATTTAAAAAAAATCAAAATATACAGAGTTTGTATGCTATGTGGAGAATTCCAAAACAAAATGTTTTTTGAATAATAAAATTTGAAATAATTTAAATCTTCAAACCCACACCAGTTTCCTTTTGGTCGATTAAAAAATTGTGTGCTTGCATATGTGTGTGTAAATCTATCACAGCACATCAATCGTGTTTTCCAATTTCCTGTGTCCCCTTAAAGCAAGGGTGTCCAATCCTTCCCCTGAAGGGCCATTGTCCTGCAGAGTTTAGCTCCAACCCTATTCAAACACACCTGCTATTAATTTTCAAGAAATCCTGAGGACTTTAATAAGCTGGTTCATGTGTGTTGCAGGTTAATTCTGCAGGATGGTGGCCCTCCAGGAACAGGGTTTTCCATAAAACAGGAGAACAACAATTCATATCCCAACAAACATGATTTTATAGATATTTGTCTGAAATTTAGGAAAAAAATCTCAGTTTTTATTATAATCTTAATTTTGAATGTATTTGTTGTTGTGTTGTGTGATGTGCATACACAAATCATTATCATCTAAATTAGGCTAATCCTGCACTTCCTGTTTCCTGCTCAGAGGAGAGCACAGAATAACTTTTTCTCCCTGAACGGGTTTTCTGAGGTGGGCACAGGGGTGATGAGAGGGTCCTCACATGCATGGGCATCGCAGTAGGCCATCAAATCTGCTGCTGCCTTAGAAACCTGAGAATGCAGGATAGATTGTCGGTGCTCAGATGAAAAGCGTTTTGGCTATAGGACAGCTATTGATTTTGAGGAAGCCGAGCATCATCTTTCACAGCCGAGGTAAGGCGGCTCTGTGCCTGCTCAAAATTCTGTGTATAGATGCAATGTCATATAAAGGTTGGTTGTAATTTTGCTTACTCTGACCCAACCTTTCGGCAAATGAAATGCAGAATAACCCTGAATTTAATTTGTAATCCTAATAGAGAATTTCATTCATTTCATTTCTTTAATCGTACATTTATACTTTAAACATTCATCTTATAACATTATTTATGCAGTTGTCATTGACCTCTATCACTGTCATATGAGAATCTGTTGCCTTGGCTAGATTTACAGTAATACAGATGATGCCTTAATACATAAGCAAAATAAATACGCTTACAATACACTGCTCTGTTATACTCTTAGCTAAAATGGCATTTTGGCTTTTTTTACCCGTGTGCAAAATGCAAAGTTGAGGTCAATGCTTAAAGACTTTTAAGCTGTTGAATGCTTCGAATTGTACTTGTAGGACATACTTTATCAGGGGGATTGTAGAATTGGGTCATACCTATTAACCTGGTTACAGATCTTTGATCACATCTAATACAAATTAGTCTGCTGGCTACAGCAGATATAATAGGATGAATTCATAGGCAGGCAGAATAATCATTGATCTGATTTTTGCTGGCCACGTTTTGCTGTTGTTTTTGTACTGCAACTCTCACCTTGATTCGACAAAAACTGGCTTCAATCTTCAGCTGTTCCACCAGCTTCCTGGCCTGACCGACACTCATGGTGCTGTTCACAGGGGTGTCTCCTTTCATCCTGCCGCACACACGCGAGCAATCACGCATAAATTGTGTGTAACATTTGACATTCAAAATCCCGTTTAACCATGCAAGTGCGCACAAGGCATCTGTCCCTGTTGCTTAGAGAGTACAAGCTGACTAATAGAACACAATCAAGACCCAGGCAATAAATATATCTGTACTGTTGCTGAAATGATGATCCTAGTGGGATGGAAGCCTCTTTACATTCTGAAGCTCCTCCTGTGCTCCAGAACTCATACCCTCGGCTTTACTTCCTGTCTAGCTCGCATCTGTGTCATTAAAAGCTGCTGTCTTAGCAAATAAAAAACCTCACTTTCGATTGCAATGATCTGACACTAACATATTTCATCATCTTTAAACTCCATTGTGTTCACTGTGATTTCATTCATTTTCAATTCACAATTGAGCACCAGTGTGTAAATGTATGAGCACCAGTGTTATTTATTGTCATCTAAAAATATATGCCTACCTAACGTCCCATTAGTACTCTTATTTAAATAGTATTTCAGCATTGTATTGGGGTATGCCGACCCCATTTTGCACATACTGTAGAACGTGCTTGGAGTCAAACCAATCACCACGTGGAATATACCATATTATTTTGAGCAACAGTGCACAAAAATCAACGGTGTGGACCATAATCTCATTCAATGTAAACACACTAGGCACCTATAGATATGGGCATTACGTATTGCCAGCAGGCAAGACAAAACTAGGCCAGATACATACATGACAACCACAGCTGCTCAGACAGATATCAGTAATAATCTGGAAGATTAAATCATTAAAAATAATGTGTAAAAAATGACCCATGCAACGTAATGCATTGTATGAAATAATATAATACAAAAAACCCCGAAATATTTAAAAATGATGAAAAGCAGAAAATGAGAGTAAATGGAGAGCAAGAAGAAAAAGACCACTGGGGTGTTTTCATCTATTCCTATTATTTCTGGACTTTTCATTTACCCTCTCTCTCCTTTTTTCTCCTTTCACTCTCTTTCTTACCCTTGCTGTATTCCTCTTGTGGTGATATCTCTCCCCCTTCTCTTCTTTCCTTATTCCTTCTCTCTCTCTATCTGTCTGTGTTGTTGCTCTTAGTGCAGTTGAACCGCACCCTCATAGACAGTGTGGATGCTACCCAGTTCTGTACAGTCCAATGCACTGCAATTCTGCTACAATGCACACCAGTCTCTTGGTACATACATAGAACTCCCCTCTGCAGTGAGTGGAATGTGCCAGTGAGATGGTGGGGGCTTCACTGGAATCGATTTATTCTGGGGGGTGGCTTATACCATCTCTGCAACATTGTGGGGGGGATGAAGAGGGAGGTAAATGTATCGATAAAAATCAAATTGTTTAAAACTACAATATAACAAAATACATTTGTATCATATTCAGTGAATGATTTGATAATAGTATTTATTTTATTTTGGTTATTGCGTGTGCTTCTTGCTGAGCCTCTCTCTTGCTGCTTCGTTACCATGGGAACTGCTGCAGTCTCAGCCTTCTTGCCTTGTGCTGTGGCACCATTTTGATTCAGTGGTCTCTTCCAGCTTGGTTAAGATGTTGCATCCCCTCCACATCTTTACATCACCCCCACCCTACTACATCCTTTCTCATGTTACATTGTTGCAAATCTGCCCCCTAGTTTCCTCCTGGGAAACGAGAATTCAGTGTTGTCTATAATATTTGGCATGGAAAGGAAATGTAAAGTGGAGATAGATGCTTTCAAACATTTAATTCGTTCTGTTTGTATAAATTGAAAAAATGAAATATTCTATTGTAATATTTCGCTTTAAGTTTAATTTGTCGCATACACAACCATACACAGTCTGACATGTAATAAAATGATTTGTACAATTCTGCATAGAATACAGAAAAATTATATTGATTAGGAAACTTAGATTAATGCAATAATAACATGGGTTAGAAATACAAAGCTACACGAACAGCTACCATGAATCGCTTATGAATGAACATTTTGAACCTCTTGCAGTGCCGTACGTGTTGTTGCGTCATACTGGGGGCGGGACTGAGTCAAGCTACGCGTTGTTATTCTCTGATCTATAGATAACTAGTGACCAATGTTACAAGCTAAATATTATTTAAAGATCGTCTGCTCTGCCCATAAATGCATAAATTATGCGTCACCTTAACGCATAACAGAGAGGAAGAAAGGGTGTCGGTATATTAAGAGTTTTTCATCAGTTTGTTTCAGAAGCATAAGCTTTAATTTGTCTATGGCGTGTTTTATAAATGAAAAAGGTGAGTTGGCAGCTTCACGCCCACTAAATAGTGTTGTAACTGATAAAGACAGGGTAATGCAAGATAAATGCGAAACAGATGACAGAGACCATTACAATTCTGCATTAAAATGAGTTTTCAGTGTAGAGTGTTTAAATGGCACACGCTAAAATTACACTACATGTTTTTAGACAGAAGCCTGTTTATGCTTTTTTACTCTTTCTTTTCTACCTTTGTGCAATACTGTCATTTTGCTTCTCGTGTGCCTGATTTGAATATTGTTTTTTATGATTACTCGTGTTGATCTGTCTAAAACATATTTTTAAGGAAAAGGTTATCGTGTGTATTACGTTTTTTATTATAATTTGTGTATAATTATAAATAATTATATTTAATTATAATTATGAGATTCCAGGGTGTATTTTGTAAATGTTTAATTCTGTCCTGTTTTTCTCGTTTGTTTTTTTTCTTTCATTAGGTCACTGCTTGTTTTTATCAACAATACCGGATAAACTGTGGAATTACAAGCTCAGCCTCTCAGAGAATAAACTTGCACATCATCTTTTTAGTCACAAAACTAGGTCTAAAGATAACTAGATTCACTTTGACATTTTTAAATTTATCTTTATTTTGAAGGCCATTATGGCCTTTGAACCCTCTTAATTCTCACGATATAGTATTAAGTATTATTAAAAATACTGCTAATGCAGATGGTAGCCAAAGGTTGTGTATGAGTGAAGAGAGGCAGCAGATCCCTTTGCCTGAAGTGGAAAGGCAGAGGGGCAGACACAGTGCGGAGAGCAGAGGACCCCCGTCTAGAAGTGACCGTGAAGGTTTGCCATCTTTAGGCGCAACAATGGGGCCGTTACTGCTTTGGCTCCATGACGTGGCAGCTGTGACTCTGTTGAGGGCCCGCAGGACTCTGCTAAGGGCCGCCATTCTGTTCTGTGTCCTGGTGCTTCTCCTGTGGGTTTCCATTTTTCTGTATGGAAGCTTCTACTATTCCTACATGCCTACCGTCAGCTTCTCCACTCCAGTTCACTTCTACTACAGGTACAAACGCATCAGTGCTGATCTGGAACATTCCTGTCTTGTTTATACAATGGTGTGTTTGCACATGACCGAGTTCTTAATTAGTTTGGTCCAATGAGCAAATACTGATGGAGCTGTTACTCGAGTTTATATGGCGTGTGAAGCTGATAACTCTCATCCTGCGACTGCTGCTTGTTGCCATGTGGTTGATTCTTCTCTTAACTCTTCTTCCCTCTATCAGCACAGACTGTAATCTCTCTGATTCAGTCCTCTGTTCTTTTCCCACGGCTAACATATCACTGCTGAAGAACGGCAAAGACCAGGTATATGTTCATAATCCTGTTTAAACTGATAGCATTTAAGGGAAATACAAAGTGGCATTTGGACAAATGTTTTGTTTTAATGCAGTAATATTTATATTACTTGTTTATTGTTTAATATTTACTTGTACCTTAAGTATACAAAAAGGGCTAACTACACACTGTGTGGCATGCTTACAAGTTCTAGACATGTTCATTGGTGGGTTTTACATCTTCCTACTAAATGTGCTAATTATTCTAACAACAAACAAACATTCAAGCTTTACCTTTGTATTGTGTAACAAGCCCCAAAATTACGCACAAGAGTATTTTGAGGAGGAAAAAGATTAATTACACTCTCTGACATTATAATTAATAATGGATTTTCTATTATTTTTGCAACTATTTGTTTTGCCTTTCTCTGTATGATAGGTGATGATGTCTGGTCAAGCCTACAGGATCTCTCTAGAGCTGGAAATGCCCGAATCGCCTGTTAATGAGCAGCTTGGAATGTTCATGGTCAAAATGACTTCCTATTCCAGAGACAGGAACGTCATGAACTCAGTGGCCCGCTCAGTGAGTGACGAAAATCCTCTGATGTTTGTTCTATGTGAATAATCTATATAGACATCTATATTGCGTTCAGCTAACGAACGTCGTCTTGTGGTTGCATCCCAACAAGGGAAGAAATCACTTTC
>JAZGTJ010000237.1:0-33528 GCA_036877575.1 Botia almorhae
TAGATTTTTATTTGATTTTCTTCTTGGGGGTCCGGCCCCCAAGGAGACTGTCTGGTAAAACTCTGGCCCTCTGACAAATATAGTTGATGACCCCTGAACTACAGTGAGCGAGTGAGTAATCTGAACCAGTTCAATGGTCAAATGGATTCAGTCCATTTTTCAGACTAAAGACTTGGGTTGACTGAATTACTAAAAAGAATGAACAAACCCAAACAAATTTAGCAGTTTCATCAAGATTTGGACATTACGTTGTTCTGTGTGTTCATTTTAGTACCTTGTTAATGTAATTGTGTTCCTCATTAAACACAATCAGACAGCTCACAGCCATGCTAAAGCCCTGCCATGTATGTTTCTTCTTTCTGGATCTGGTAGCAGTACAGCTCCCTAACAATCTAGGAAACTCTACATTTACATTTAGGCATTTGGCAGACGCTTTTATCCAAATCAACTTACATTGCATTATACTACACATTGATCACTATACATTGAGTATGTACAATCCCTGCGACCGAACCCATGACCTTGGCGTTGTTAACGCCATGCTCTAACCACTGAGCTACACTGAGCTCTAAACAACCTGGGAAGTGTATCAGCATATAATTAAAAAATGATTCTCCATTCTCATACAGGTGATCCGATCCCACACGCGTGTCCAGCAGGCTATTACTGTGATGGCATAGCTGATTATGAGTCTGAGGGGAGACCGGGGCCCAGAAAATGTCCACTGTTCACTTACAGACCCACACCTGGGGCTGGGAACAAAGGAGATTGTCTTACCTGCCCACCTGGCACTTTCTGTAACACCACAGGTCTCTGACATGCCATATATACCAATAACTATATACAACCTCTGTATCTTATGTTCACATCCTATGTTCACATCTCACATCTTCTTTATTGGTTTTTCTTTTTCCAGGGCTTATTGATTTCTCAGGCTTTCTTTGTCCACCCGGTCACTGGTGTAGTGGGACGGGGTACCCAGTGTTCTGCCCTGCTGGCACCTTTAGGCCACAGCCAGGGGCGGCATCCGCCAGTCACTGTGAGCTTTGCCCTCCCGGTACCTACTGCCCCGACCCTCGCACCACGGGCCAGGCTAATACAGCAGGCATCCCTTGCCGAGCTTCTTATGAATGCCCTGCAGGTAAGTGGAATTTCTCCATGGTTTATATTCTTAAAAACACTAATACTTTTAATGTGAATGTGCTGTTATTGTGTTTGTTTAGATGTTCTGGATAATCTCAGGAAATCTGGTTTCAGTGGCAAAAACTATGTTGTGTGAATATCATATTCTTTACCAAAATTCCCTCAGACAATATGATCTTATGTTTATCCACTTGTTGATGTCAATATGATCTTATGTTTATCCACTTGTTGATGTCACGCAACAGCTTCTGGGTCCAATCGCTCTATTAGACGCCAAAAGAAAACAACAGACAATGCTAATACATACTCGCAATGTGATGTAAAAATCACAATCGTAACTGTTATCTCTATGCAAAAATCACTGGCCAGTCTTGTAAAAGCTTTGTTTAAATGTGTGAGGTGAATATATAGCGCTCATAAACGGCTGTTTGAGATAGTAATCTCACTTTAAACGGGTGGAGCCTTGAACCCAAAAATGGTTTCCCTTACATCATAACAAGCAGGAAAGGTTAAAAAGACCAAAGACTCTGTTACTGAATGTATAACTGTAAATAAGGTGTTATTGTGATTCACTGTACAGGTTCGGTGATGGAGATTCCCTGCAGAGCTGGTTCATACTGCAGAGCTCAGACAGGTGTGCCCACACCGTGCCCTGCGGGATACCACTGTCCCGAACAATCTCACACCTACAGCTCACCACAGCAACTGTAAGTTTTGTACCGACGAGCACAT
This sequence comes from Botia almorhae, assembly GCA_036877575.1. NCBI lineage: Eukaryota > Metazoa > Chordata > Actinopteri > Cypriniformes > Botiidae > Botia > Botia almorhae. Next base: position 1,876 of record JAZGTJ010000237.1, read on the forward strand.
AATAATCACATTAAAGTCAGTAATAATTATTATGAAGTCTTAGCTGATTGATACTGTGATTTTTATTGGCAGGTGTGTTTTCCCATATTACTGCCCAGCCAACAGCTCCACCATGCTGTCCTGTCCGGATGGCTGGATGCCTTTGAACACCAGCGGACTGAGGAAGTCTCGGGAGAACAGCTGCACGCAGTGTGTGTCCGGCACCTACCGGCCCAGTCTGTCCTCTCACCTGCACTGTCTCCTGTGCCCTGCGGGATACCACTGCCCACCGGGTCAGCACATACTGGGGAGTCCAGTCACCCTGATATTTATTTTATGAACACAAGCTTTTCAAAATCTGTCACCAGTCAAATTTACCCTGTACAGCATGTTAGCTATTTGAATATCATATTCCTGAACAAAAATCTGGATGTTAAAAAGAAGGTTAAAACAAAAACAAAATTAATTTTTGTAATATATTGATAGGACCATTTTGTACTGTACATAAATGGTCAAGTTCACTTAAATGTAACAGTTTCATTTTTTAAAATGGTTTTAACTGGTGTGATGCTGTGTGAACTAGGCTCACACCACTATAGTGGTCAGCCCTGTCCAGTAGGCTACGCTTGTCCGCAAGGCACATCGGAACCCGTTCCCTGTCCGCCTGGCTCATATGGAAACCACACTGGTGCAGAATCACTGGAGGAGTGTCACAAATGCCCAGCAGGTACCTTCAATCACCTGCACGCCCAGAGAGCCTGTTTGCCCTGCGGAAGTTCCTCCACCTCAGCTGCAGGTCGGATCACACTGTCTCAATTCAACATTTATAACCCCAAATTGATTTAAATGCGTAACATTTAAATCATGTTCTCCTTTATTAGGGGCGTCCACCTGCACCTGCATAGGCAAGAACCGCGCGTTTCAGCACTCAGACGGGTCGTGCTTATGCAAAACGGGTTTCGTTTTCTATAACCAATTGGACTTCAGGAGCTCCGCCACAGACAGTGAGCTTGACTGTCAGCCTGAGGTGAGATTTGCATTTACATGAATGCATCTGGCAGATGCTTTTATCCAAAGCAACTTAAAGTGCGTTCAAGTTACACATTTTATCAGTACGTGTCTTCTCTGGGACTCGAACCCATGACCTTTGCACTGCTGACGCAGCGCTCTGTCAATTGAGCTGCAGCAACAGCAGATCTGTGCACTCTGTCAGAGAGCGGCCCATTTAGATCCATTTCTCTGTAATGTGATGCTGTGATAAGAGTGGAGCTCTGTACACTGCAGGTGAAGAAGCGCTGTTGGGCGGGGCAGGTGAGACTGGCCTCTTCACTGGAGTGTGTTGTGCCATCCGACTACTCTTGTAACGTCACGTGCGGACCTCAGGGTGGGAGTCTGGATGTCGGAATGGGCATGTAAGTTTCTGAAAATCAAAACTTCTTAGGAATTTTTCCTGTATTAGTTTATTGTTTTTCCATCTATTAATAATGTATTTTTTAATTTACTTAGATTAGGTTACTGCACTGGATTAAGCATACCCATGTATCCAGTATTACCATGTAGTTTTGATTTTATTGTATATAAAAATATTCTGAGAAAGATTTTTAAAAAGTTAAAGGTTATATCTTAGGTGCTGTAGGCTGGCCACAATTGATTAAATATTTACTTTTTGCCTGCATTTTTAATTTTTTAATAATCCCGCAGTGCAACATATGAAAATCTTGAAAAGAAACAATCAATGTAGTCTCTAAATTAATATGAGGTCATAAGATCTGAATGCAAAATAATAGTTTAGATGAAGTACAGCGTGTCACACCACATACCATATAAGGAAAACTACTGTATGCATACAGCTAATGATAGTTATTGGTATGGAGCATGATGCTAAGGTGTAGTTTGTTTTCTGCAGCTGTCACTGTGAGAGGTATGTGTCCGTAGAGGAGCTGTGTAACTCCTCATGTCTCTCCACGCTGCCTGTGCTGTCTGCCGGGCTGATTACTGACGGACAGCTGCTGCTGAGAATCAAAGCCTCAGATGAAAGCAAGTCCTGGAGCAGGGTGAGCTCTGGGCCGGGTCTTTTATAATTCATCAGCCGTGTGGATGGATGCGTGTGTGCTAGTAAAAGAACGTATCATAACTGTCCTCCAAGAATGAGTTGTTACATTTATAGAATATAGCTACACCCGTCAATTAGAAATCATGATATTAGTCTATACTTTCATTGCAATATATTATATTATAAATATATGATATATTTATACTTTAAGTCCTTGTTTTGTTCTTCAAACAGAATGTGATAAATGTACTAGGACCTGACAGCAACGTTAAGAACATTGGCAGAACTCACTTTGTTCAGTTTGCTCTTGACGGTGTGTTCGGTTGGATTTTGAAAGATCCGGTTCTAATTGACTCTTTACTGACAGGTATTAACTGTTGTGGGTTTTATTCTTTTCACACTGTGTGTCTGACTTAATCACTTTGCTCAAGTAACTGAACTTTCTCAAGATATAATAGTATATATATATATATATATATATATATATATTGTCCAGAACATACAGTAAACCTTTAACGCTTGTGATATTTCCTTTTGGAACCGGTCAAAATTCTAGAGGGGGAATTAAGGAGGAAGAGACACACTGATCCAAATGAGTTTTCCAGGCATCTTCCACGCATTCCGAATCCCATAGCCTGTCTGTCCCCGAATGACATGCTCATCTTTCAGCTCACCATCAACCACACTGGTATGATGCTGTCAAATACAACACTACAACCTCTCTGTTGAAAAAACCTGGAAAGCTCTTTACCAGCTAAGTTTTGCTGGTGTTTTGGTTCTTCAGCTGAGCACAGCATAATAACCTCTACCTGAATCAGCTTGTTAAATCATTCTGGTTTGAACTGGTTTGTTCATGAGTGTTGTTTATTTTTCGTTAATTTAGACCGTCACCTCAGCCACTTCCCAGTATACCAGAAGGATCATCTGTTCAGCAGTAACCCTGGTTGGGACTTTGGTGCCTTCAGACGACTGGAGCATCTTGTCAAACACACACAGCTGAATTCCAGCAGGTATTGCTATAGTTGGTTAAAATCTAGCATGTCTAGCGTTCGGCAAATACCTACAGCCGCTTTGATCTCATCAGATTTGCACACGTGTTCATGGAAGCGGGGAAGTATGTGTTTGTGGATAACGCAGTGCCTGACTGGAGTCTGATTGTGGTGGTGAGTGAGCAGGGCTCAGAGTGCAGCTCTTCCACAGCTGTGTTCCAGCCCTCGACCCCGGCGCAGCTGGTGCGGCACGGAGTCGTAAAACAACACAGTTTAAACCTGCTTCCAGACTGGGGCATCATCACAGGTCAACCAAATACTTATATTTAAAGTATATTTAACGTGTACAAAGAATAATGTAAGTTGACTTCGACCGTTGTACAGTAAATAATGATATACGTTTTTGAGGGGGGTTGTTTTCTTAAACATACCGTACTTTTTTCCGTAGGGGTTTTATCACTGCTAGTTTTGCTAATTATAGTGTTGACAACCTCCGCTCTCATCTTGAGGCCTAATCGAGGAAACCTCATAGCTCAAGGGAGGCCGAAACCCAAGTGGCGCAGCTTGGGTGAACCCAGTGTTCCTATTGAATATGTTTATAATACAGACAGGTAAGTCAAATGCTAATAGCCCAGGCTGTTGATACCTCAGGTTTTGGGCTGTTACAATCAGATTTCCTGACAACTCTGTAGTAAAGCAGGCTTGACAACAACAGGCAGTTCTTACAATACTTTGAGTTTTGAGTGTGGTTTCAATTGCATTTCAGTGTGAATGGCTCGGAGCCTCTAGGTCTCAGAGGGGTCGGAGAGGGAGCAGAATCAGAGGAACCTGCTGTGTTCAAAGGAGGTAAGTGTCAATCATCCTTCAATGGAAGTGTCAGACAGATGATAACACAAACATCTCCTGGTGAATCTGTTCCATCACGTATCAAATCGGGTTTTGAAGGTTTCAAAAATACGTTGATGGAGCTTGAGGAGTTCAATGTGAAGACGCTGTACGACAAGTTAGAAGATCAGAACTTACACCTGGCCTCCCAGCTGGCGAAGCATCGTAAAGACACCCAAGAATTCTACAGGAACATGTGCCAGCAGGTTGATGCTCTCAGGGTATGACAGAAGATTAGACCTATGGTGAAAGTTACAAAGTCAGTTTCTTTGATGATTCCAACTATCGTTCTAATCATCATGGCTTCTTTGTAGGACACACTAGAAAATATGGAACCCTCAAAGATGAACCAGTTGAAACAGATGTTAGATAATGAAATACTGGTCAGAAAAGAAACCGTTTATGGTAAGATGACGTGCGTATGCATTCTCAGAAGTCAGATGTCTATGAGAGCGTGTGTGTGATTGTAGTGTGATTGCAGCAGAGCCGTGGATGGGGCTGATGGGAGATGTGCTGAGGTCTTTGGAGGCAATGATGTGCAAGATGAATGGAGATGCCTGGCAGCAGCAGGACGGCACGGCTACAAGCAGCCACAGAGAAAGTGAACCGCACGCTGAATACAATCTAGTCAGTCATTCTACCTAAATAATTCTAAATGAAAATCCCACTTGATAATTTTTTGAAGAATCTTTATGCTGCTGTTTTCCATACGACAACAATTCATGGTGGCCACATCTCCAAAAACTTCCAAAAAGGAGAAAACGCACATTAAAAAGTAATCCATATGACCATATGTGCTCTGTATATGTCTTTTGAAGCACAGTGTAAAACAGTATATTTGAGTTTTTTTTCCCTCCAACTATAAACACAAAGAACCAGTTGATTCGGTTAACCAATTTAGAGTGACTGAATTATTAAAAAACTGGACTGATCAGTTCTTAAGTTCTATCATTGTGTAGATGTACTGTATGAATATGTCTGTTTGAATAACACAGAGCTTTGTAAAAGGAATAACAATTTTCTGCCATTTAACAGTTTTCCCCTGCAGACATGAGAGAACTCAAAGTGAGGACAGACACAGAGGCAGATTCGTGCTGTAATATCTCGGGTCACCATCAGAGCACCGCCCCCTGTGTGAGTGAAGAGGAACTGGCTAAGTTTGTCTCTCTGACGCCTCTATCCAGAACACTACACGAGATAAAGGAGTCACTTCAAATGCTTTCACACACACCCAGTACAGAGGAGGGTTAGTACACATTTGTGCAGTCACTATTTAATACTTATCTCTGTCTGTAAGCGACAGAAAGGTGAAATACACTTTGAATTCGGATACTTTGGTGCTCTAAACTCCCTTATTTTTATTAATCTGTTTAAATGTACTCAAAATCGTTTTCTACTTTAAAAAATATAATTAAACAAAATAAATGTGTAAAATAAAATATAAATGCTATACAGATGCTTCTTACTTCCATTAAGGTAAGAAAACTACAAAAATGACATAGACAGATTGTAATGTACTGTCATTATCTCGCACCAGTTTGCATTAATTTTTGTTTATTTCGTAGTTTTTACTATGACAAATTTACTAATAAAGTAAATAATTTTTTGCAGTGAGGTTTTCTCTTCAACAGCTGTTTTGATTAGCATCTGCTCTCTCCTCCTCCAGTAATCATCAGCCCCGTGGAGAGTCAGCAGACGCACCTGACTCCTGTTGCCCTTGACAACCTTTCCCCACAGCATTTTGCGGTCTTCCTGTTTGGCTGCCATGTTGTGCGTCTGCTGCACAGAGTTTGTGCTTTCCCCTCCGTCATGCTGCTATTGGCCAAGACGGTGCCGGTCTCACACTGTGATCACCTGCTGGCCTACTGCAATAAGGACTTTTATTATGACACAGCTAATCAGATTCTGTATGTTCTAGAGAATAAGCTTCAAAATGCTGGCCAGTTCATCTCTGTTCTTCTGCACACTATGGCCTATATAACATCAGGTAGGAGGGTCCCCTATAGCCTTCTATACGTTAGGCATCATAATTATTTGATGTGATTTTTTTAAAGTTATAAAATGAAATAAACTGTATAGACTGTACATCGCATTACGTAGACACAAGTAGAAGGATAAACGATGACACATTTATTGAGTACATATCGCAAGAAATGTTATTTTTTACACAAAATGTCTATAAATAAGACATAATTAGCACAATATACATTAAACACAAAAGTACACAACCTGCACGGTGTGTAAAAAATAAATTTTCATACGTTGCAATGGAAAGTGTATCACTATATTGTATTTATTGTACTTAAATCACACATGTAAGCTTATAATACAGTAAAATTATGATGTGCATTAAATATTCTTTTATTGCAGTGGAAGATCTATAAAAGCTATTTACACTTTTCAGGCTCAAAACATCACGACTTCATGAAAACCTTCCATCTGGCTATATCAGCATTAAGCATGCAGCTCTTTCATCAATCTTTCACTGACGACCAGAGGAAGGAGCAGGTGCGACATGTATGAAATTTGACTTTCATATAATGTCCAGGCAGAGTTACAACAGGCTTATCTTCACATGTTAGATGGATGAGAAGAACACGCAACAGGCGTTTGGAACATTAGTGGAGGACTTCTTCAGTGCTAAAGTTCCTCCTGAATCTCATTTCGCACAACACCTCCTGGCGGAAAGGTTGGTGTCACGCTTTGAAAAACATTATGGAAATGACGTTCCTTCAAGAACAATCTTACCAATGAACTTATTTATAGGCTTCAAGTGTATAAATACTTCAAGCTGGAACAACTCCTGCAGGAACTGAAACCAACTTTAACAGACAGATATGGAGAAGGTAAGAGATTACACAAACCCGGCATTAGTAGATGTTACATAATGCATTATATGAAATGCATTTCCATGCACTGTAATGTATTCTGCGTGCAGGACGAGTGAAAACCAGCCTCAAAACTGATGGTTCAGTAAGTTCAGTAAAATCTTAGCAAAATACACTATTTGCTATGTATGCTTTATTTATTTTGATTTTGACGAGTATACAGTAGAAACTGCCAGTGGAAACATCTCCTCTCTATCATCTACCTGGTGTATTTTAGGTGCAACGTGTGGAAGAAGAAACAAACAGACTTGATGTTCATCAGCAGCTCTTCTCAAAGCTCCACAGCTCACCAGAGAGCAAACTGTCTAAGTTAGACAAACCGCTGCAGGTAACAACCAATCTGACCAACTCATGTTTCAGAGGAACATCTAAAGATGCTTTTGGCAACTGTTTTACTGGTACCATACCTAGATGAATGATCCCTCCACACTTGCAGGACCAAGAAATGATGGTGGACCTTCAGAAGCGTACGGTGGAGCAGAGACTGAAGGAGATGAAAGAAAGACTGTCTATACTCAGTTTGAGCCAGAGAGTGAGTTCTAATGAAGACAGACCAGCTCACAGCAAAGCACAAGCTGAGGAAAACAGCCAGTTGCCCAGCAAACACAAGCCAGACAGGAGTGGATCAGAGAAGCAGACATCTGCCACAGGACAGGCCAGCAACAAGAAACAGAAGAGCAAACATATGGACAATGATAAAGAAAAGGGCATGACTGCTTAAGGACCAATGCAAGGTTTTAATGAGTTTTCAGAAATGATTCTAAGGACCCAATAGTACAAGAAGGTACTACAATACAGTATTTTTTCATTAATTTCGTAATGCATAATTGCGTAAACTGTTTTTTGAATGATTTCTATTCATTTTGATTCATGTTCTAAAATTAAAATTATTGTAATGTGAATCTTTATGATTGTTATTTATTTGATTATTATAAAAATATGATATGGCTTGTTTTACTACAAATATATGTGCTAATTAAACCTTCTGAGCACAACCATATCTGGCATGTTTATCTCTGCTTCATGTTCTGATGCTGGTTCAGTGAGTAATCAACACGGTTAATTCAAGCTCGGCCTCAAAGCAGCACTACACCCTTCTGAGGCTTCTCCTCTGGGGGAACAGGCTGTGAACCGACTGGCGATGAGCTGTGTTATCATCACCCTCTATCAGTACTAAAACTCCATGTGCTTGAGCTGATACACTCAAGAAAGTTCCACTGGCTGCCTGCCGTCTGCCTTCAGTGTTTAGATTAAACAAGTGTGTGTCTGCACACTCCATCCAGTGTAGTCTATCCACTCAACATATCTGTCAGCATAACAGAACTGTGTAGTGACACTGACCTGGGTACAGTTTTTGCACGGCAGCACTGTACTGAAATGTTCGAACTGCAGCTTGCTGTGTAGAGTATTTTTACTCTATCAAAAGCTTGATAGTTGAAATACCTCAGAAATTTGTCATTAAAATGCTAACACCTTCCATTGGTTGAGATAATGATTTCCATTAGCATAATGATTTGTAATTGGTCTGTTATATTTACTTACCTGTCAATATTACATATTATATATAACTATAGTAATATTACCTGTCAATATTACATATTATATATAATTATCTAACTATAATAAGAATATATTCTTATTAGAGAATATATAAGAATGTAATATTCTGTTTTAAAACAACACAGTTCTTCCCTGTATTTCTTTCAGGAAATCTAGTTGCTCTTGTTTAATATGAAAATGTATGAACAGGTTGTCATGCTGTATTTTTGGGGGAGGTTGCTGTGATCGGGTCTATTTCTGTCCTGCTCTCTTCATACCACATGAACAGCTGCAATACCTGAGCAGAGTTCACTTGTGTAATGAACTCAGACTGTATTCAGGCTACTGTGTCATTTATTATGTTTCATTTGTTGAACTACTCTGCCGAGAATCTGTATTAGGTCTCAACAAAAGACCCATGATTGTTCATTAATCTGGGCTCGTCCTCCAGGTAAGTGTTATTATTTATATTGTTGTAAATGTTTATAATGGAAATGATGTCCATTGGTAGATCTACATACTAAAAAGAGCTGATGGTCTTGCTTCTTAGTAAACAATAAAAATAACGCCTGTCTACTTTTTTGGAAAGAATAATGAAAAACAAACAAATGAACAGAAGTGATTTACAAACAAACCTTGTTCAAATATTTTGAGAAAGTATTAAATTCTGAAACAAATTAATAATTTTAGATTTAGATTTAGCTCACCGTCACAGATGCAGTAACCATGCATGCATCTTGAAATCTGCCTCTCTCTCAATCTTGAAAATCCTCTCTCTGGTTTACATCAGTACTTAAAGGGCCAGTGATCCTCTGAAGATTTATGGAAGTTTATTTGGAAGATCTCGTCTGTGTACTTGCTATAAATAACAATGTGTAATGCAAGAGGTTGCAGTTGCATTAAGACTCGGTAGATGAAACAAGGGATTGACGTTATTATAGCACTAAGCCGATGAAGACTTTTTCTGCATAGATGTAAGACAGAAAGTCTCACATGTCGAGGAGCTACTCAACATAACAAGTATAATTAATACTAGCAACACAGGTAGAACTGTACAGACCGCTCTGAAAAATCCACTTAGAATATGTTGGTATGCTGACAAGTTCTAAAATTCTATATTGGAATTTCTGTGTGGTGCAGTCTTAAAATAAAACAGAATAATAACTGGTCAAGAATGTATTAGGATTCTAAAGGTACTGTATCTTGGTACTGCACTTGTAATACATAATTTAAAATAATGCCATCTTTAGGGGGTACACCAAACATAGATACATCATGCTAACAGACGCGTACCACTTGTACCATACTTTAGCATACAGTATATGCAAATTAAGAGGGCTGTTTTTGCAGACTGACATGACATTCCACCTTTCGAATGAGCTACAGTAGACAGGCTTCTTACGCAGATATTAACAAGAAACAAAAAGCATGAGCTGAAAATTATGTCGGCCATAACTGTCAGGCTTTATCCTCAGATGATCCTGTCCCACTGTGAAGTGAAAATAATACATGCTTTTTGCTTAAAGGCAACCTCTGGCTGAACTCAGCAACCCGTATTTTAAGCAAATGCACAATACGCTTAAAATAGCTCGCAAACACACAACACTGTTGTTTATGAGAACTCTTCAGGGAGATCCAAATGAAAGAAACAAATAAATGGCTTTATTGCTTTTGAAATATTTGTACATAATTAAAGATCGGATGTTAAAATAAACTCACAGTATAAAATATTTATGGTGACCTACAGCTCATAATCAGACTAGCAGGGCTGCATCATCCCCTCATGGATAAAGGCATTACACAGAGCTGCTCTCTCCACAACGTCATTTTGTGTTTCTGTTGCTATGGTTTCCCAGCATCGTAGGTATAGCAACCACCAGGCCTGCCATTTTTAGTCTGTGCTGAGACCGAGCCTGCTGGCAACATCTCTCTTGCTAAGCAGAGCCCTCCAGCTTTTGTTATTAGTGCTCTTTACAGACACGACATGCTGAACAGAGCTCGGCTTCAATTCCCTCCAGAGCTAAATGCTGGAATAGATTGAAAACCGTCTGGAATGAAACAATGTTCTGCATGTCGGATAAAATGAATTCTAGGTCTGCTTGCCACACACTCTTAGAATAATAAAGCAGTCTCAGATCGGAAGACATAATCCCAGTAATGGAATCTGTAATCCTTAATTTAAGATTCACTGGGTATCCATACATTCCTACTTTTGCTAGATTAAACGTGGAGATTCTCATTGTAAGATTAGACACAAAAATTTCATTTGTGTTGGAGTTGAAGCAAAAAGTAAAAGAACAATCCATCTTATCTGTTTAGACAAACAGAATGGATGATGTGTTGTTTAGGGATAAGCCATTGTAAGTGTATAATGCAGTTCAAATGGTATAGATTACTGGAATGTATTGTAGGAAACAAAGAATTTCTCCCAAGTCTCAGGTGTGTTTGTGCTTCTGTGTGCTATATATTTTGATAGTCATTGGGCAGCTGTGTGGCTAAAAGCACTATGATAACCATGAAAAGTATATCTGCAAATTCTAGATTGTTGTTGTCATGTTACACATATGGCACATATGCACTTATGTGAGCCAAAAATTGCAGTTCCTGCAAAGCGACGAGGTTCAATTCAGTGTGACTCGTGTAGCAATTGCAGTAATTGCACTGAAGCCACTTACCAACCACGCGCAGGTTAAGCAGGACCAGTGTGTGGGTTTGAAACACTTTGCTGATCTACTGCTCTTAAGCAGATGCACGTAACTCATAATGTGCTGTTTTTTTCCAGGGCTGATGGATTGCAGAGCTTTGCAGAACATTCGACTGCATTTTTATTGTTGCCATGCAGTAGTTAACGAGCGACGGGTAGATGTTAGTGTACAAATCACTGACGTGTTTACCTTCTGAGCTCTGACTACCCTCAGTTTTCATATCTGTCTCTTTCTGATACATAACTTGTAACATGTTTATTGTATGTTTATCATGTTAGGAAAGGTCTTAAGATGTCCTCCGTGTTCTGTGGTTTGTTTGTGCTGTCATTACTCACAAAACTGTTTAGTACTTATGTACCCGCACAAGAGATACGTATGGCTTGCCTCAAAATGACAAAATGTCATTTTTAAATTTACTACAGAGACATTTTTTTTATTTAAATTATATTTATAGTACATATAATATAATTAGAATAATTTAATTTTTGATTTAATAAGTAAATTTACTTTACTAAGATACCTGAAACGTTTTGAGTAGAAGCCAGCTATATAGTCCACCCGGTGACGCATGCGCACTGGGGATGTCTGTCAACGTGTAAGTGGCTACTTGGAAAACAAAGACAGGCGGCTCTGAGTCTACAGCTACAGAACGGAGGGTGCAGGTTTGACGATGGAGTATCTGTACTACTTATACATAAGGCAAAGAGAATACTTAGCAATATTTCGCTGTCACTGACATCTACTGAAACAGCACGATTTGGGGGGTTTGTTTATTTTGGGTGAATTTGTGTAGGAATCCACAGGTCTTTAGTTTATGCTTGTATTCACCAACATCGCCATGAAGGAAAAGCGTCCGCTTTTAGTTTAAGTACTCACTGACAAACTGGATGTTTCTCTGTCGGTAAGAATGGTCCAAACTTTCTTTTGAAAACAGGAAGTCGTTTATATCTTTAACTGAAATGGCAAATGCGATGTGCGTTCAACTCGAAACCATCATATACAGGTTTTTTTTTATGTAATCGATCAAATCTCTCTGAATGGGTGAGTTTTAAAAACAAGTAATGATTATTCGTGCTGTTGCGCTGTCCGTGGTGCTGATTTACTCATCTGCTACAATTAGTTGCTGTGCGCGGGTTTTGCCTTCGCCTATATTAGAGTCAAATATATATACCTCCTATATATAGACATATAACCAATTATTGTAAGTTACTGTAAGATTTACAGTAATTCTTGCGTCTTTTGTCTCTTTGCCAACAGGAAGCCTGAGACGCCGCCCTGTTATTGCTTAACTCCCAGCATGACAACTCAAAAAAAGGTTGCGTTGCATTTGTTGTTGCTGTGCATATGTGCTGGTAAGTGTTTTTAAATTTGAATATCTTACGTAAATGACGGTATTTTCCGCTATTATCTTTTCTTATAAAACTTTTCCTCTGAAACGTTCACATATTAAAAAAGAGAACAATACATTTCAGAGAAAATAGTGATGTTGGGGGCAAGATGCCAGTTTTTAGTCTTTGTTTTAAGTACATGCGTTTTTATTCAAAATACCGTTTGAAAAATAGGCTATAACTAATACATACTTGTACAGTATTTGTAGTCCTGAATCTTGATTACCAAAATTGCTATTCTTTCATACAAATATTGACTTACACCGCCCCTCTTCACAAACTGTGGGCAATCTGGAGTCATTACAATATACAAGTATTTAAACTGGTTTACACTCAGATTCCGATACTTCAGGAATAAACATAAGCAATGACGGTGTACTTGTATTCACTATATCGCATTCGCTGTTTCCATTGGCCCATATGACCCTTCAAAAACAAAAGGCAGGATCATTGTTGACAGTTTGTGCTTGAGGCTGTAAGTTATGTAAGATGGCCTCCATTTCAACAATGGCAGAGAGGTTATGCTCACAATGGAGGGAATGCTCCAGAACACAGCTTTGATCTTTACATTAGTCAGTCCTGAACCCAGACCCTCTTCAATGGGGTGCAGTTAGCACTAGTCAGTGTACTTAAATGTATACTTTTGTCTGTCCAGTAGACAAAAGATGAGAATTGTGGTGAGATAAGAATTGCTTTCTGGAACTGGAGCTTAAAATGGATAATGATCTCTTTCTTTCTCCCTGGTGCTCCCCTGACGAATCTCTGCCTCAGATTTAATTGACCTCCATTAAATATGCGCAAATTGAAGCTACACTTATGGAAAGCGGAAACTCTTTACTCCAAGAGCCAAGCAAAGCGCAAGCTCACGTAATGCAGGACCTTGACATCTTGTTAGGCTTTAACACACAGGATCATCAGTGTGGCTGGATGTTGTTACAGTGAAGTAAAGGTGTGTGATTGTGCATATAGTGATACTCTCCGGTTTGTTTGCAGTGCAGGAGGGCAGGCCAGTGTGTGTGGATGTGGAGTCCGAAAATCAGGCCGTCAGGGGGAGTTTTATTAAGTTAACCTGCATCTACTGCATGAAACGAGAGGAGATTAATGCCAAGACCACAGTGGATTGGTACTACACGGGCCCAGACAAAAAGAAAGTGCTTGTGAGTTCACCCCCTCTTCCAAGATTCTTCTTTAAACACATACATTTGGTTTTAAAGTTTGTTTGTGTTATATCTGATACAATGACAAGCAGCTATAGTGGACAGTTAAAAAAACTTCAATTAATCAATTTAGGGTGTGATGTTACATCCAAACCATGATGGGATGATTACCTTTGACCCTTACCTTTAATATTACTACTAACTAATACTATAACTTATTACTACTATATAACTGCTAACTTTAAATTTCACTCATAAATTTCATTAACATACATTTACCATAGCTGATAAATGTGCTGCATGACCACACATGACATGAATAAAAATATATAGCTTCAAAATTATAGCATCAAATTATGCATTCGAATCTTAAGGTGATACATAATATAGAATATATAATATAAACTACCAACTCCTAATGCCTTCCCCTCTCAGATCTATCAGTATGACGGGGAACCACGGGAGCCTCAGGACCTAGCAGAGCACTGGAGGGGTCGTCTGGTGTGGAATGGCAGCAAAGACCTGCAGGATGTTTCTCTTGGCATCCAAAATCTCACTTTAAATGACACTGGCGCATATGAATGCAGAGTGTTCCGCCTCTACAAGTATGACTCATTCACACCTACCGCCACAAAGAATATCACCATCAATCTACAGGTAAAACAGAACGGTAAGTGAGTGTACTTGCCGCAAAAACACCCTCATGCTGTAAATACAATATCTTGTCTAGCCGCTTTTGATTCGATTGCCTTATGTTTGCAGCGTGCCACGTAATGTACTCTTACTGTATCTTTATATGGCTGTACCATGTGTAGTTCACCTTTAAACATGTTGCCAGGTTAACCTAATACACTGAACTTCAGTCCAGGTGCTGTCCCTTTAAATATGGTTCGGTTGTGTTCGTGTATCTCTGTATTGTTTGTGTTGTCCTGGTAACGGTATGTTCTGTTCTGTTTCACTGTTATTTAAGCTTACTTATTGGAAGGCAGTAAGTTGTTTTCAGGGTACTGGTTTAATCTAACCAACCAATTACCTCTCTATCTGTTGTCAGGGGTGATGTAAGGATTCCGGTTTGTGTGCTATTGTTTGGATGCCTGAGATTGCTGAATGCAAAGCACTTCCACAAACTCCGACCGAATATACTTTATCTAACGTATATTTGTGTGTATTTAATCATGCCACCACAGTGTATTATCTCTATCTGCATGTCTGCTAGGTTTCTGATTTGCAGATAGAAATAGACTGTGTTGTATTTACATGGTGGGGTTAGAAACATTGTGACTGGCTTTCCATAACCACAAACATTTGCAGTACAACTCTGCTTATACATTCCATGCCATTATATATGTAATCACTGCAGTGCATGGAGCATATAGATACAGTTTTAATCATATATTTGGCAAAGGTTTATTTATTTAAAAAAATGCCACATGCACTGCATCATTATTGGTGTATGCAGTGGTTCTCATCTTTTTTAAAAGGCAAAACTGACTGTGGCTAAATTATGAACAGATCTTAGATCAGTTACAGCCTTTGGTCTTGAAGGCATTTTATTATTAGGGTCAGTGACAATACTGCTCCTGGTTGCATATCTATCCTGGGCTTCCGGTCTAAGGAGGGTGAAGCTGAGAACCTCTGATCACACAATCAATCCGCTATCTCTTAATCATGTCTTACAGTATGTTGCATCAGTTTCATTGTTCTCCATGGGAACGTTGAGATGGAATATTCGAGCATGGTTGTTTCAATGAGTGGTTTTGTGTTTGCATGTAATTGATTTATTAAAATGGATCTTCAAAACGATTGGCAGAAATCTTGCAGCCTTACAGCACCACTAATGAACACAAGTGATTTTTACTGACCTGATGCATTTGCTGTTGTTTTAAAAGAACATAAAAACTTGTTAGCATTTTTGTTTCCTAAAAATTATATTGCAGAAAAACATTATATCCCAGATAACAATTTTAGCTAGAAACCTTTTTCCCAACCGTGCATCAAGTAGACACTATCTATACTTAAGAATATCGTTTTTTGATACAAATCATATATAACAAAGTTTTACTAATGTTACTGCAAGAACATTTTGATAACTTTGATTTTCCTGTCAGCTAGGATATTTATATTACAGGAGTTGCATTTCTTGTTTTACTAACAAATTATAATTGCTAGTGATCAGAAATAGCTTTGGATCAAACCATCAACTAAACTAATGCTTGGAAGCAGTGTAGCTGTATTCTGAATTGCCCTCTATACGTCTGTCCTCAACCCCAGCACACTTTCATTGTAAACATCCTCAGTATCGGTGCAGCAGGCCTCTGATTGGACAACACCTCTTTCTGATTGCATGCTCTTCTTTTAGTGATCGGAAACCCAACAGCCCTGTATTCCGAGATCATGATGTATGTTCTCCTGGTGTTCCTCACCTTCTGGTTGCTGGTGGAGATGGTCTACTGCTACAGGAAGATCTCCAAATCTGACGAGCAGGCACAGGACAATGCGTGAGTGTTGCTATAAACATGTTTCAGAATATAAAATGAATTTTTGATGAATTGAACTGCTACTGCTGAAAAATGAATACAGTGCAAGAAGATCCACATAATCGATGCTGCATTGAATCTTAAGTGTGCAAAATATTAGATATTCTCACAAATCAATGGACTTCAATGTGATTAGACATCATATTTCATTTCATAAACAAACGTGAAGCTGTATAGAATAGCAGTACAGTTAGTTGAATATGTTGTTTGTCTACTGGAAATATTTTGACAAGACATTGACTGAAAGCTTGGCATATACTGTACAGTACACTACACTATGACATTTCCCACAGACTGCATGTCTATCCCACACAGCTTTTATAAATGCAGCGTTTAGCCAAAATCAGAGTTCCAGTACTTCGCTACCTAGTAACATGCTCTACATTACTAATATTGTAGAGCCATGCAGATTCCCATTAGTGACTGTGGCATCCATCTATACCAATAAGATCAGAGCTTCAGAGTCTATAGTTGGCTTGATAATTCAATTGACTCTCAACTTAATGGAAACGTTGGCGTATTCTGGCCCATTTGACAGGAGGATAAAACGTGCTTGTTCACAGAAATGGCGCTCGCTAGACACGACATTCAATTATTATCGACTAACTTGTCAAATCATCAAAGATAAATTTAAAGCTGTGGTCTTAAGTTTATCGAGCTGCATGATAGACTAGGATGACAGACACATAAGCAAATACACCAACATAAGCGCCCCCACACTAATACACATGCACATATGGGTAATGGCCAATAAGTGCTTTAAAGGATGCATTGGTGTGAACTAATTAGGGCAGACATGTAGTGTGGATGATAAATAAAGGAGAGAAATAGATTCTGCTCTAGACTTACGTGTTATCTTACTGTGTAATCAGATTGCAAACTGATGCTCGTGGATCTTGAACCATCAGTTGTTGTGACACTAAGCCTGTCTGCTCCTCTCGCACCTTCTCGTCATAGCTTACAGTTGTTGGTCATTTGTTGTTGATTTGTTTGTTGGTCATATTAATATGTGACTTTTAATCACTGTTCTCTATGCCCTCGTCGTGCCTTGAATTGCCAGAGATCCCCGAACTACAGCATCAATAAATATTGAATCGGACTCATTGCATATTAAAGTAACGCACACACACAAACAATATTATATTTTAGTTACTCTCATGTTGTTTCAAACCTTTATGCTGTTTCTCCATGGAAAACAAGAATGGATTTATATTTTTCAAAATCATTACAGAGATGATCCATAATGATTCGTGATGGGGATTTAAAGCCCCTTGGTCTGGAATGACATGAGGTCGAGTAAATTATTTCAGAATTTTCATTTTTGGGTGCACTGTCATTTTAAGATAGGTATTGAAGGTGTCCTAAACTGACTGCCGCTTTGCTGTGGAATATAAAGTGATCGGTGCAGCAACGCACCCTCAATTTTTAGTCTTTGGCTTTTTTCTTTTGTCCCCATGTGTCCACAGGACGGACTACTTAGCCATTCCTTCTGAAAATAAAGAAACCCCGGGCCCTGCCGTAACAGAATAAAAGTCTCACACCATTACGGTATTTTTGAATTTACCTCTTAATTAGAAACATCATTACCAGTTTCCCGCCCATCGTGAGTAGCTGGCTAGAACCCGTCCACCATCTTCTCTGATGACCTCTTTCCTCATCCACATCCTCTTATCATCACATTAACTGGATCTCCATTTCCATTCTCCTAACCACATGTCATTCCTCATTATAATATCTGTCCACTCATTACTAACCTCTGCTAACCTGTCCAGATAATTACTGTAGATGTAAAAGAATGTAGTAATGCTGAGATTATGAATTGTTCTTGTTTTATACTCTTTGGTTAATGGTTCATTTTTACTTTGATTTCACATGATTTAGGCGACTTGGAATATGAGATATGACATGAATCTATTTGTGCTAATGAAATAGCAGATAGCCCTAATGTTTTTTTTAATCTCTGCTGTTTCCTGCAATTATTTTTGATACATTTTAATGTAACTCAAGTGTTTTATAATTTGCGAAGGATTTTGAACTATTATGTCTTACGTAACATACGTAACGTGGGAGACCAGATAATTTATTTAACAGTTAGTTCAGGCAAAAATTTACGCAGTCTTTCTTAACCTTTTTTCAGTTAAAATTCTAGAATGTTCTTAATAACAAACTGTTTTATTTTATGCTGTGCAGGCTAACACATTTTGGAATTTACTGCTTTGTTTTAGGTACTAAGGATTCTTAACAGCTAAACCATCTGAAAATAGAGAACAGGAGCTTATCTTATTCACAGACACCCAGAGCTGCTTTAAAAAAACAGGAAAGCTGCCAAATCAAATCCCTCTTGTCTTGATCATGGGCCGAATGAAATAACTCCACTGGTTCATTATCTCCTGCTGTCTCAGTGTAGGTCAGCTGTACCACGTCTAATCTCCGACTGATGGGGACACGTACTGTATGTATTTGTTCTCAACTATTGCCTTAGCAGAGACATGAATACAGCAATCCAGAGCTGAAGAGCCATCAAACTGCCTATATACGCACTTTTCTTAATCAAATGTCAATCATAATTGTCGGAATGCCCAAGTAAGCCTTTTCCTCTTTGGTATATGCTGTTCTTACTCTTTTGATAGAAATAGATAAGTCTGTATTCTGAGACATGGTTTTTATTGTCATGTTTTCTATAAAAGGAATCTCATTATAGTTTTTTTTATTATTGCTGTTGTTTTTTATTTTTCTTAAAAGATTTAAGAAAATCACCCAGCTGTGCCACTTAGAAATAAATTAAACGTAAAACTGTGGCAAGCAAACGACTTTAATGAGGTCATACTGTGTACAGCACAGCATGATTGGATTGGAAGCAAATGGTGTGAACTGTTTACAGTCATTTTGCATTTTGAACTTGCAAATTGAATGCAAGTCCTTTCTGACCGCTGGGATTAAGTTTTCACATAACAAATATCACTAGATGGAATGGCATAATTACATTATTCAAACTAGATGATTTGTCAACAGCAGCCACATTGCAATGTGTTATTTATCAGTGCTCTGTAATGTTTTGTATTGGTCTTTCAGAGCACTAGAAGACTGCACATGGTTTAAACTTTTGAATTGACAATTTCTAATGAACTCTTTTGAATGCAATATTTGGGTTGCCTTTAGAAGTTTTCCTGATATACACATAAAACATAGTAACAAAATCAATTTTCCTGGTAATATAACACGTTTGGCTGTATTTGGCTGTATATAAACACTGTATTTTGTTTTTATGCCCTTTTTATTGTATTAGGGTTACAAATCTTTTTTTAAAACAATTTTACCATAAGCGGGACAGTGGTGTAGGCTTTTTGCACTGTTATTTTCGATTGTTTAATGCAGACCATTGCGATCACAGTAAACACACTGCTAGCTTTGCTTTGTTAAAATGAAACTACTTATCTTTTGTGCTTTTGTGTCATATACCATTAAACCAAGGCAGTGCATTCCAAAAATCTTTGACTGTTCATTGTTTTGGGACCCTTTTTCCTCAGCCTTAACACCCTTGTGACATGCAAGAAAGGTGCAAGAAAGGTGCAGTTTTATCCATATCTGACACTTTCCATAATTTATATACCCGCATTCATTGTGAAAAAATGAATAATTGCAAATAAGCTGTAAAATAAAAAAAATGCAGGCCGCACAGTTTGCAATAGTGACCACAAATATACTGTAAACTACGATCTGCAGATCTGATTGTTTTTGTAACAGACTCGTACTTATCAGGAATTTTTAAGTTTAGAAAGAACAGAAAATAAACGCCTCTGGTTAATTAAAGGCCACATTGCGAACGTTTAGGTTTTGTCGCCGTCTGCAGTCTGAAATATGCTATTACAGTTGACTCAGAAAGATTCTCAATGTCTGCATACTAGCGTTTAATAAGTAGTTAAGCCTTAAGTTTTAAGAGGCGTTCGTATATACAAGAAATTCAGACTTTTCAAAACCCGACAACGTCAATAGTGATCGGAAAATACATATACGCGCACGTCAGAAAAAGCGGTGGTCCATTTTTTAACATTTTAGCCACACTAAAGATTATTTCATCATTAAATAAACCATGCCAAACCTTTTCGCATAACTTTTCTAACCTTTCTGAAAACGCTTATTAATCCCAAGGCAATTTCGACGGACGTATTAAGTTAGTTTCCTTCCGCGTTAAAGGTCTTCTAGCAGATCACCTGTTGGTAATCACGTTAACCACGACCGTTTAGCTAAGTTTGTCATGCAAACTGAAGTGACAATATAACCAATAAACAACCCAACAATCACATACATATCAAAATATGGCATAACATAGGAAAAATAAATGATAAATAAATAACAGGGATGCATTGAAATACACGTCTAAATTGTCCCCAAAATGTATGACAGAGCGCTATAGGCTCTTTACCTATGTGAGTTTTTTATCACCACATGAGGGCAGCGCTTTTACCTCTTCGCGTCAATACCACCATGAAACGTTTCAGTAAGACATTTCAAGGCTATATGCAAATAATGTGCTGTGAATTTTTTTTTAATTTAAGTTATTTCGTCTGCTGTATTCTTTGTTTACTAACAGTGTTTTGTACTTTGTCGTTGTTAAGGGGAATATCACTCAGAACAAACTACATTGAAGTAATGATCTTCCTCAAATCACAAATCCTTCCAGCTGCCGTGTAAGATCTGTCATGTGCTTTGGCCTCGTGGTCCCAAGAGACAACAACAAACAAATTGATTCAGATGTATCTGCGGGTGCTCCAGGCATCTCTTACCTCACTGGTGTACCCATGTAAACATCATCAGAAAGGCTTTGAAATGTCCATCTAAGGCTTCTTGTGACAGTATTTCTACAGTAGAACTTTACTTTTAACAGCTGCTCTTCAATTAAAAGTGTATTGTTTTGTCTGCTATTTTACTGTCAAAGTTCAGAGACCAGGGACAAAGACGAGGCAAATTAAAGTCCCTATTATAAAGTTCTCTCAGAACATTTTTTTAAAAAAAGCTTATTTCTTACAACTTACAGTTCTGTTCTGGCTAAACTTCGTGAACAGAACGTCAAAATCAGTTAACTTCAAGTTATGTATTAATTGAGTATACCGAGTATGTAGCGTTTGGGACAAAAGGATATTGATTCAACTCTCAGATTAATGATAAAGTTTTGTTTTAAGTTGTTCCAAATTGGTTGCTGTGGTCCAACTGTTTTGCTATATTGGTGGTGATTTAAAATTTCTCTCCACCTAGAAGTTAATAACAATTCATCCCAGTAGACTGAAGTGAAGCAGGAGATGATAAAGTGTTCCTCACTGGCACAAGCAGCAGGTACCCAGCTAACAGTTTTAGGTTGTAGAAACATTTCCGTTAAGTAACAAACTCTGAGAGAACTTTTAGAGAATGTCAGCCAATGTGACTCTGTAAGATTGATGAATGAAAAAGGCGAGAACGAAGCTAAAATCTATTATTTAAAAACTGAGAAAATGTATCATGACCCAAAAAGTCAGGTTGGCCGTGGTTGATTTGAAGCACATTGGTGAAAATAATCATTGCACCCCTGTGAGAATAATCATTGCACCCCTGTGATTTCACTTAGATATGATTCAACTCCCTCGGTACTGCTGGAGGAGACCCCGTTTCAGTTTATTGCTTGAAGTAATTCTGTATAATAGGACAATCAGGCATGGAATTGGGTAGTTCTTGGGTAGTTGCATATAAAAATACTGGAAATAACCAAAATATTCTTTTGCGATGGTGTCTAAGGCATTAAGCCCTTCCAGATCATTCTGCTCGGCCTATTATTACTATTCCCTTAAGCAAATGCCCTTGAAGGGATAATTCAGCCAATAAAGCTTTCATCATTTACTCACTCTTATTCCATTCCAAGCCCACATAATATTATGTTATAATATTATACTTAAAAAAAAAACACAGTAAATGAGGGCTCATGCTCATTTCTACAGCACCAGATGGAAGTGGAAAGGTTTGTCTCTCATTTTTAGAATTGGAAATACACAAATACTGATTGCACAATGAACTAATACTTAAAAATATGATTAACTTTGGAAACAACTTTCATCCAAATATGAAATTAGATTTTTTAATATCAATTTATCAAACATGACTGAAGGCCTGTGGCCAGCGTCAGGTTTTCAACAGTAAAGGCAATAGGTTCCTTCTGAGTAACTGGAGCCCAACGTTATGGTAACTGCCCTGGGCCACATTTTTCACATATAAGCTCACAGTAATACAGTCACACGTCCCCAGAAGTCTTGTCATTACAAACCATAAAAAACGTAAAGTGAGACGCTCATCTAAAACATGCCTTAGCTTCTCACGCAATGCAAAGAAAAACACACTCGCATGACGTTTTCCTTGACGAACACCAAATGTGAAAAGAAATGTATTTGTTTTATTATAGTACTGAATACAATTTACTATGAGCATTAATGTCATTTAAGTGGCGTGTAACTTTATGGTTATATAACAAGCAGGTCTGGTGTAGTTTTCTGTCTCAGGGCACTGAACTTTCACACTGAATTAATTTAATTTAAATCTACATCAGTCAGAATATTGCTGTGAGCATTCATTGTATTGTTAGATTCGGAATCTGTCAGAACCTTTCAGAAATGCTTTTCACCGGAACGATCCACCGGGTTTGTGACGAAGCTACTTTATTTTTCTGTTCTGCACTCCGTCAATTTCACAGAAAGTTAGTGCCGGTCTCTCTCGCTGTCCTCTGCTTGTACACAAGGATTATACAAGGAAAAAAATACTGTCAAAATTTTACTACACGTGGGGGGGGGGGCATCACGAGCTGCTTGCTTTAAGCCCGATGCACAGAAGTGATTTTATTTGTAACATTTTCACCTGCTTTCACCTCTTGGTTATAAACAGGTCCTGAATACCAACATCTCGCAGTGGGGAAAAGAACAATGTTGTGAGTAATCTATTAAGCTGCGCTGCTAGCCTGGACGCTTGAAGGGTTTTGTGACAAATGCCTCCGAAATTGGTTGGCCTACGCTGTAATTCTGTATGTAAATTACCTTGTCAAGCTAATAGTGAAATCATTGGCTTAAATCAGAAGAAAGTGCGAATAAGCAGAAGTTCGAAAATTTTCTACGGTGTTGTAATGGATCCAATCCGCTTATTCAGATATGCGCGCACACGCGTTTCAACACGTGTCAGCTCTGTCTTTTGCTAATTTGTTTCATCTGTATTTAAAGTCCAGGCCAGCGTTGTCTTAAACAAAAAGAACATTAACAGGCCTGGCAGCATCGGTAATGAGTGTCGAGCGAGCAGCGGCGACTACAGCACACAGTGACGTACGGCCTATTGTTAGTGTAATGAACACCTGGCATCAGTGTAGTGCTAAATCACACAGAGCGATGCAGCCGCTCTCACTGGCACACTGAATCACAAGATGTTTCCCCTTTTAAATGAAACCCTTGCATTTACAAAAAAACTGCGAGACATCATTAGCACTTACGACATATTTTAGGCGAACTTTGAGGGCGGTAGTTTAGCACAATTGTATCGCTCTTTGGTATGTTATTTTCTAATACTAAAATATTACTTTTCTCTTTTAGACAGTGTCGTTATCATTAAAGAAATTAAACAGAAAACCTTTTCATGACTCCAAAATTAACAGCAATAAAATATGACAATAAATTACATTTAGTAATAGCTACAAAATATTATATAAAATACGTGAAAGCTACAACACAGTGATAGCAAGTCATAAACTGTAGTCGTTACACGCATTTTAAATGTTAAATGGTTAAACAGGTACAAGACACAGACTCTGATATCAACCTTATAGCAACACCTTATAATGTTATGAATGACATCATAGCAGGTGTGTAAAGGATATTCACCCCACCAAACTACACAGTGAGAGAGACACCAGAGGTGTGTGCATAATTCATCAGAATTTCATTAAATGCTATGTTAAAAAACAAGCCATGCTTGAGGGAAACTTATATAGCCCATGATTTACAGTTTTCATTACAGTAATTAAAGTCAAAATAGACATTTTGTTGATGATTAACATCATTCAATACATCTAGTGGTCAGTCTGTGGTCTGTTCCACTGCAGGTGGTGGATTCCTATGATTCAAGCGTAGCTGAAACTAATTTGCCCAAACTGAAGGGGCCAATTAAAAAGCAATATATTATATATAAAATATTGTGATACTTGCAGTAGTTTCGGCTTCCCTTTTTCAAGACAGTGGCTGGAGTGAAAGTTAGAAAGGTTCCAGCTTTGATGATTATTTTATCATACATCATGTTGTGCAATTAGAATCTCAGATAACTATGTAGAATTTCAACAATGTTGGAAGAACAGTTCTATACAGTAGATATATGTAACTGTATAAGACACTCTACATAATATTCTATATAAATGTATACTATATACGTGTAACTTATATATGTACAGGCGAAGTATTCTCGAGGGCAAAGTTAATTATATGCACATATCATGTGCTACAAGGAAGTGATACAGTAGTTGCTGAAGGGCTGGCTTTGAATTGCTACCCTGTGCCGGCTTTTTTAAACATATATTTATGTAAGGACCATAAGCCCAGCATGGCATGTCATCTCACTCCAGGGCAGTGTATGTTCAATCCACCCCCACACCTGCGCAACAGAGCCTAGCCATTGTGTTTACAGCATGGTAAGTGACCATAAAGCACGAGGACTGAGTTTCTGACAGCAGTCTGGTGCTAGCTGAGGTTTTTATCTTATGAATGATATGGATTATCAACCTGTATTTATATGAGAGCAATCTGCCCTCTTGTTTTAGACACTCCATCTGCCTACAATGCAAGAGGTTTACAACCTGCTCATCTTTGTGACAGAAAATTTAAACCACCAATACCTGCATGAAGTTTAACTTGTCAGCTAATCTGGTATTTGAATTTAGTAAAGCATTGGATTCAGAGCCAGCAATAAGAAGTTAATCAGAATTGTCAAATTGTTGGAATATATAACTGGAACCTCAATGTCATGCACACCAACATTGTTAAAATAGATATACTTCATGAAATATGTAATTTTTGCTCTGGTGATGTAAATTTAGTCTTACATATAGTAGATGTAAATTTGTGATCTATCTTCAACATTTGGTGTCAGCAATCCTTAAGACTCCCAGCCTGAATACTCAACATGTTAAACCATGTTTGTTGTCTTTGTCTTGGGCTGATGTTGCACTTTTTCTGATTGAGTTGAAAATAATGTTTGCTTTTGTAAATCATCTGTTGAGTGGTTTTATGATGATTGCTCTGATGAAACAGTAAACATCATTTGTCACAATAACATGTCTTGACTATTTAGATTTATCATTTCTACCCACGTAGTTCTGCTCTCACACTGTGCTTTGATAACATAAGCCCAAAGAAACACAACACATAGTAATTCAGATTCACAATGCATCCAGAATCCCAAGTAAATGATAATGAAACAAACAAATGTATGAATGAGATTTATTTATTAGCATTGTAAATAACATTTCTTTCCACCAAGAGTTTAGGATTTTCCCTTCATCCCTACTGAGAAAGAAACTGTCATTATCCAAAAGTGCCAAGTGCCTCTAAAACTCACTATATACATCAACAATTTCCCTCTGGAAGTGTCGGTCTTGGGAAAGTAACTGGCTAAATTGAAAATGCTGGATTTTAAACACTTTCTGCAAGGAATTTAAACACTTGGCAGGGAGTAACTTGCTTCAAATATCCTCTGGTGCAGAACTATTGAAGTGGGATTAGATATTGGCAAGGAGGAAATTATCCTTATTTCAAGTTCCCAACGCATTGGTTTAATGCCACTATATAGGGGGGATTGGGGAATGTTGAATGGTTCTGTCTAACTCCTAGTCCAGAAGCTGTACCAGGATTGGCTGTTTGCCTCGCTTTGGTGCCTTGCTCAGCATAAACTCACTCAGCACTTTGAAACACAGATGGAACTGAGAAACAATTTTAGCAAAGGAGCAATTAGAAATGGAAAATAAATCAATGAAAGTGGCAATCAATTCCCACAAACCCTGTAAACATGTGACCAAAAGCACTTTACAAAAAACTAAACAAGTCTGAAATATGATCATGTGATTTTATGTTGGGTTTAAACATGTGCTGTTGATCAACAGTGTTCAGTGGGGTATTGAATTTACATTGGATTCGCATGAAGCGAACACTCGCAGAAAAGGTTATCCCGTTACAGAACTGTAATTGCTGTAGTGAAGTATTATGAGATAAGATTCCACGCAAGGATTTGACCTTTAGCTTTAGTCAAAAGTGCATTATATTGTTGTTTTTCATTATGTCCACAGCAATCTGTTCTGAAATCAATACAATTTGTCAGAGGTACAGATGGGCTGTTCAGCTGGGTTTTGGGAGTTTCTGCAGTGTTAGATAACACATCAGAATAACTCTCTGTTTGTGAACACACTCTCAAATCATTTTATACTGGGTTTTGGTACGACACTGGGCCGGATAGTAGAAAAATACCTTAACACAGAATCTGAATTGATTGTTTTTGTGTTATTTCATTAATGTATTTATTTTGTATAATTGATGGCACTGAATTAATGCACAGACATATGAAGTCAACCTAAAGTTGTATATAATGCCGCATTAACCCTATTATCTACATAAGCGAGACAGAATATTCCAGAATATCCGTATTGTTCCCAGGTGAGTTTAACACTGTTCTGAGAGTCTGACGCAGCTGAATCGGAGCTTCCTTTCCTGTTCTCCACAACAGTTCATATCCCAATCCAATAATTACTGGGTTCGTTAAACTGTGAAATCTGTGACAGCACAGCGGATGAATCACAGCACGGAACGCTTTCATCCGCCAATTGCACGGGGACGTTAAGTGTCGAGCACGCCCAGCTTTCACCTTGAAGGTCATGACATTCCCAGTCCATTCCCTCTCGCTCCCGTCTGCCAGTATCCCACCGATCTGCTCTGAAGGTGTAAACACACCCGCCAGACTTCACCAGTGTGTGTGACAGCTGCTGGCGTGGCGCTATCGACAACTCAGGGTTTATTTTTCATTTATTTTTTTACTTTTAGAATTAATCTCACGTGAGTGACAAGCTTATTTTCACATGGAATGAAACAACGTTTTGTCCCATTCCTTCAAGATCCGAAGTGCTACGTCAGCACTTTCCCTGCTGACACGCAAGCCATTGAACACTCTGCGGGGAGCAGAGAATGAGGAAAGGATTTAATGCATGCAAACCATTAGTCAACAGAGCGGTCACTCAGATTCGCTATACAAATTGATGACAACACCTGTCAGTCACCCACAGCCAACCAGTGGAGGGAAACGGTGTGAGCCAGCCAATTGCAAATGTTATAATGACGTTCCAGACGTGGATAGAATTTTTGAGATGGAGTTTTTGGAATATATAGTAGATATATTGCCAAAGTCAGAGATATGATTTGCATAGCTTTTTGGTTTCCAATACGCTCACCGTATTTGCATACATGATGGGCTTCTATTAATAGACCAAAACAAGACATCGAGGAGGAACATGATTGATATTAAAAACCCCAGATAAATAATTAAGCAACATCACATGAGCGAAAATGCCATTGTGATAAATGAGCGTGCCTGTGAATGGCAGTAAATAATCGCAGCTGTGCTGATACATACATGCAACATCCCAGTGCTGTTATGCTAAATATCAGCAATCTTGGAATGTCTCTCATCCCACCCTGAATGAGTTATTGTATATATAATGAAAATAATGAACCTTGTATGCTCTATTCTGTCATTATCCGTTGATCCAACTTTGCTGTCTCAGATTCACTCTTGCATATCAGAGAAGGGATAAAGGAAAAGGACCAGGTGTGTTTTCTCCATGCAGTTTTATCTAGTTCTTATCGTTAGCAGCAGCAGGTCTCACGGCCTTGACAGCACAGCGCGGCTTAACAAGCTTAAAAAGGCAGATGTGCCAGATCACCGTGTTCTGGGTCAAAGATCTAAATGTGATGTGGGAGATCTGGGGTGCCTGGCAGATATTCTTTACTCAAAACTCACCCATGATCTCTTTTAAAAAAACATCCTTAGCAAATGAATGCTGTGTGGTGGGAGATGAGAAAAATGATACGGGGTAGCCCAATTAATGATAGTAACTTTTTGGGGTATTCATTGATTTTATTGATGAACGTCTAACGATTTTATTGACTAACGTGATTAACTTTTTGAGAAATGCAGGTCTAATTAAATCAACTTTAATTATATCCTGTATAAAATGTTTTTTTTGTGATTCTACATAAACATGATTAAAAAACAGGGTCAAGGTCTGTTTTAGCTTCATCACCAGCAAAATCATAGTAAAGACTGTGGAAAAGACCGTGATTCGACAGAAAGAAATCAATATTTATCTGTTCTGCTTGAAGGCTACCTGCCTTGTCTGCAGAATGATTTACAAGAACAAGAACAAGAACAAGATTTACATTATATCAGCCTGCGCTTTTATCAAATCTTAACTTTTAATAACCCCTTCTGTAAGTATCGGCAGTAGGGATGTGATCATCTTTAAACTAAATGCATAATAATGAACTCTATGTAGCATCATTCATTAATATGAGTGACTCAGGCAGACTCAGCAGAGTTTAATGCCAAGTACTTCTTAAGTCTTGGCATTAAGTCTTAAATCCTGGTTGAAGCCACAGAGGTGTATATGTTAATGATGAATCAATTCCTGTAATAAGCTAAATAAGTGATGTGTTCTTCCTGTTTAGCTAAATATCGAGCATCACTACGTCCCTGACATACCTCAACTTGAAGTCATGACCTGTGTCTTTATGAAGATGAGTATTACTGGTTACTGGTCAGTTCAAGCCTTCATTTTGGTCACCTTGGTGCCAAACATTGGAATTATTTGTACATGCTGTATGTTTTTATTCGAGAGTAATCTAATCCAGCCAAAGGGTATTGTAAATGTATTTTTATTTTAAAGTGTATCATCTCAAATGTTTGGATTACATAAACCCAGAGATATTAATTCTTGCTTTGAAGTTTCCCTTTTATAGCTCTGGAGATTTCACGGAATTTCTAGAATGCCTTATAGGGACATTAAAAGAACATTAAAAGGCATTAATGAGACAGTTGCTAATTAATGTGGAGAACACGGTTCCAAAAAATCTCAAAAGAATTGAATATAAATGTTTGACTTTCTTTTCAAATCTCTGGTATCTTGGCAAATCTAAGGACAGTGTGGGACTTCTTTCGAAACTGGGGTCATTGTTTCAGGAGAAAAGCAAAAGTCTCTGATCTCCGGGAGAAACAGCTGAGATATTATTGGTGATTTTTCTTTCCTATGGATAATAGCTTCAGTTTGTGGTTCGTTGTCACAGAATTGACTAGGCTGCACTAGGACTAGGTGCTTTAAAATTCCATTCACAGATAAATGAGATGGAGAGTTTACTCAGAGACAGCTGACGGAAGCAATTGTGCTTTTGTGCACCTTTTCCAAAGATGTCCTGATGTGTTCGGCCCAAAGCTTGTCGCATCTTCTTGCCAGACAGACTGATCTCAAGTTCTGGATGTGCCATTGTCAACCTCTCACATCCACTGAGTCAAAAAAAGGAACGTTTTTTTCCTCCACCATCTGTTCTTCTGAAAACTCCAGCCTCTGCAGCCAGACTCGCTTCCTGCAGTTTTTCAACCCACTTTCTCCTGCGATTCACAGCATCCACACGGCCGTGTATTAAAAGAGTCTTTTCATAGCCCTCGCTGGCCGTCAATAGCACATCAAGTTCGGTACAAAGTTTAAAACCACATTTCGGAATGGCCACCATTGAAGCTGATGTGATTTGTTTGGCATTCTACATAAGCTTGCTCATCAGCAGGTGTTAATAGAGGCCACTCAGACCGAGTTTTGTTATAATAGTAGCCCTGTGGCTCTCTCTCATGATTTCTTAGAGCCCGGGGTCAGTCATTTAAATAAAGAAGTTTCATTGTTACGATGTCGCCCTTAAAGTGAAAGAAATATTCCAGATCAGGCTGTACTGTATTCTCCTGAGGCACGGCGGTAAGTCGTTATGGCCAATATAAGGCCGTCGCTCACTACTTTAAAGCACGTAGTCTCTGAAAGTTTTGCAGCTCTGTGTTGTGCATGCCTATTTATCATCTTTGTGGAATGGCATTTTCTGATTTGCGATGCCACAAAAATCCATTGTAAACTTTTTAAACAAACTGACCTTTAAAATGACTTAAATTTGTGTTACATGCTTACTTGATAGAGCACTGCAAACCCATGTGACCTTCCTAAGATACATCAACATCACAGCCACCAAAACATTGTTTTCTTTGGAAAAACATTTATAAGGACCAATATTCAAAGGCAGTTTCCCCCTACAGAAATAGCTGATGTCACAGTCTGTACAATACCAGCTGAAATTTAAGTTAATAATTACGATTGTTCACTGAAATGGTCACCCCTCACTTTTATTGCATATAAATCAAATACCAAATTTTTTGTTCCACAGAAAAATGTCATACAGGTTCAGATAGACAAGAAGGTAAGAGAAGTTATTTTTAATGAACTGTTTCTTTATGTCATTTGGCAGTTGTAGAAACTTTTTTAATGGCTTCAATGAAATTCTCCTCAATTTATGCACAAACCTTTGACACTCTGGTCTCATGGAGAACAGCCTTAAATTTGCAACGTAAATTTATGCATAGAGTTCCAAGTAAGTCAACCAAAGGGAGGCCCTTTATTTTACACCTTTTCTGTTTACTTCAGTGCTGGCAGATTAATAGTTTGAATCTCATTCACCTGAATCACTCCAGAGAAAAGTGCATGTCAGTGACCAAGAGGCCAAAAGTCACATTTCACATTTGACTTTCAGAGCGAGTTGAACGCTGACTCCTACACTTTTTCTAAGCTGTTTGAGCTCTGAAATTTTAGCTGATAGCAGTAAGCTGCTTGTAAATACATTACAATATGGGTTTTGGTTATAAGCTTACTGTGACTATAGTGTGTTACTATAGTGTGATGTTTTGAGTATAGTATGTTACTGTAGTGAGATGTCTTCAGAATAGTTTTAAGGCAAAGTATTCTTGACTAGAATATTCTCGTATTCTCGGATATATATTCTCGTATATGTAGTCTTGACTAGATTATTCTGTATTAGGAAGTTAAAAAGTTAAATATGCTTACATTGTAGTGCAAGCAGTGTGCAAAAGAGAGGGCAGCAGTCGTAAAAGTGACTACAGCATTGTGTGATTTGGTGTGTGTGTGTGTGTGTGTGTGTACGTTGGGGGGAGTTACAGTTCAGTGCATTTAGGAGCAGAGTGGGAGGAGAGGTACAGAGGTACCTACAAAGTACCTACAAAGTCCTTTCTCTCTTTGGGTTAATTTACCAGGGAACCAAATTATCCAAATGCCACACATAAAACCAAATCCCTTTTTCCGCTGAAGGCCACCCCCCCCATGTCTCAAGGTGGATGTGGCCTTGCACTCAGATTTACTCCCTAAATCTGCTTTCTGCTTCTCGCCTGTGGAGGAGAGC